>AYEL01080532.1:0-14895 GCA_000484575.1 Olivierus martensii
TATTTAAATTTAATAATAATTAAATAAAATAAACATCTTTTAATTTATTCAAATTTATTTCTAAATCTAACAAAACATTAGGGAAATAAATTCAAATTCCTCCATATGAAATTTAAAAAATTTTATATTGAATAAAAATTACTAATGATTAAAAATAATGGTAATAAAGTTTAAACATAATTTATAATAATAAAAAAATATTATGAAGTTAACTTTGAAGCAAAATTATAATAATTTCAGAGATAGACTTATATATTAAATTTTAACATCACTGAAGTTATTTATTAATGAATTTAATAAAAATGATAATAATAGAGAACTAGATAGTAAATATGAAGCCTACAAATTTATGATGCCTAAACAATCCCAAATAATTACTATTAAGAATTTTAAAATAAGTGAACAGTAAAATTTATTCATAAATTTGTGATTTTTTTAATAATAATAAAGTAATTAAAAAAAGTTAAAGAATATTTAATAAAAGGAAGAGAGTGAAAATTTATAAGGTAAAATATATGTAAACCAAATATAAATTCATATACTTTTATATCAAACTATTTAGATCATGTTTGAAATTATTGATTAATCACCAACAATTGAGAAGTTTCTAAATTTATAAATGGATTTAGATATATTAGTAAATAATACAATAAAATTAAAATGATCAAACAATATAAATCTAAATCGAAAGAAGTTTTTCCTTAAACCATTAAAAATGAAGCAATAAATCATAGTAGGATAGTTTTTTTTTTTTTTGTTACAAAATTTGCATCAGAAAGGTCGGCGCTAAAGAGGAATTTTAAATTTGGCATTTAAAATACTAATGATTTAAACGCAACTATAAGAAAATTGATAAGGTAATCGTAATTAATATTATAGCTACAAAAAAAAGACCAATAATGAAACTCGCTTGATTCAAAGGAACGAGATATCACTGATAAGCATAAACATTGATTTCGTGACTAAATGAAAATATTTCAGATCATTTTGATTGGAACAAATAAAATACCAGGAGAACCTTGTATTTTGTAATAAAGTTTTCAAATCTGAAAACTTAGAAAAGTGATAACTAGAGTATTTTTTTCTTGTCAACAATGTGTCACTTTCCACTCAGATACTAATTAGTGGAACAAAATAAATCCGGTGCAGGGATGACAGCAAATTCTGTATTGCTGCCCACCCCCCTGTGGAAAGTCAGCCGAATTGTGAAGGATAGTGATCTATGAGCCGGGCCCAGATCTAGTGAATAAATTTTCCAAGAGATGGGATCCAAGAATCGAAAACCCGGGTTATTCATAGTTTGTTTCCTGCCGACTATGAATAAGAATTGAATAATATGCATGTAAGTTATTGTAGGCTGAAAAACTATTTATATATTATATGGTAATTTAAATAGAAATGTTTATAATAAAATATAAATAATTGCATTTTCTTTAATTAAAATAAATAATAATTGAATTTTCTTTAATTTTAGTTAATATTCTTCATATTTTCATTGTTAATAATTTCAATTACTGGAACTGGCTACAGATATGGAGGAGGAGGAGGAGGTTATAGAATGAGAGGAGGCTATGGTGGGTTTGGAGGTCACAGAGGAGGATTTGGTGGCTATGGAGGTCATAGAGGTGGATACGGAGGAGGATTTGGTGGTTATGGAGGTCATAGAGGTGGATACGGAGGAGGATATGGAAGAGGTTATGGTGGAGGTTATAAGAAGATTATAAAATTCTGGGGCTAATTAATGCCTTCTTAAAATTCTTTTTATATGCAAGAAATAAATAATGAATCTTTATAATATATTCATTTCAAAATATTTTTAAATAATAAAGAATAAATTTAAAATAATTAAAAATATTGTATAAATTATATAATCATGATTTAATATTTGCAACAATTTCTTTAGCAAAGAATTTATATAATACTGTATTACTATTTGAACACATAAGATGTTTTGAAATAACATCAAGAAATTTCAAGATAGAAAGCTTACTTTTTATTAAAAAATATCCGGATTTTGTTTTCCTTTTCAAAACAAGTAAATTAAAGTTTTTATGCTTTCGTTTCCAATTTATCAAAAAATCTGACATTCCTAAACTTTCACAGTATGTTTGGAAAATAATCAAAAATATGATCTATGACAATGCTACTCCAGCTTCAATAAGAGATGAACTGCATATATAATCAAAGTAATGATGATCAAAGAAAATCGGCAACAAATTCATATAGGCAATTCTTTTTTGACTGTTCATTATAGTTGTAAATTTCATATCACCGCTTAATGATTACGAAATCGGCAACAAATTCATGTAGGCAATTCTTTTTTTGACTGTTCATTATAGTTGTAAATTTCATATCACCGCTTAATGATTACGTTTTGAACATTGTGATTTATTTACTACTATAATTAATTAAAAAGTCACAATGTTCAAATAAAATATGGACATCGAAACTACTTCATTCATTAAAAAATCATATTTTATTATTTCAAATAAAATATGGACATCGAAACATTTCTTTAAACATATTAACTGATTTTCATTAAAAATCATATTTTATTATTTCAAATAAAATATGGACATCGAAACATTTCTTTAAACATTTAGGCCTAATATATTTTGGAAAACTGAATGAAGTGATAGAGTAAAAACCAATTATTCTTAACAAAAAAACGACGATAAAACATATATATTAATACAGTATAACGTTTTCTTCAAACTAGTTCCTCTATCTCTCAAATTTCCCAATTTTATTGCGAAATATTTTATGTAAATCGAAATATATAGAATGACAAATAATGATTTTCTAAATTTTATTAAGTATTGAATTTAATTAAGATATAAAAATCATTTAAAAGTATCAAAAATATATTCGTTAACTTGTATTCTTACTTTTCATATATAATAACCCAGAGTTAGTATTTATATCCTTTATTCACATAGAGAATAAAATTTGATATATGATTTGATAGTGTTTATTCCATTTAATTTATATATTTTTTTAAACTTTGCTTTTTATTACTATTTGTCTTTGGGAGATTGAAACTTTGGTCAATTTTCTTAAATTAAGTGGACTATAATTTATTTTATGATAGTTTATTTTAAAAGTAATATGGTATCAGAAATCTTAAAATTGGACCTTTCACTACCTATTTTTCCGTTATCAAATTTACTCTATTCTCTACATCTTTTATTCTCAATCTTTTCAATTTCTTCTACTAAAACAATTAAAATATTCTCTCAAGTAAAATATAAAATTTTGTTTTATAAAAATTATAGAAGTTTATGACAAGCACATACGAAGTGCTAAATTGATTCCTAAACTAATTCAATACTAAAATTTGATACACATGATACACTACTGTTGTTGGAAATAGAGAAATGAGTACGACTAATGGTGCGTTTTCGAGTTATAACCCTTTAAAGCTAGCCAATCACCATCGAGTACAAAGCATCGCGACGCGTCGTGTTGCCAAAACGTGTCGCTCGCCTTCTTATAATCCGGTAATAAATAGGAGAGCGACGCAATGCGACGTGTCTTGGCAACGCGACGCATCGTGATACTTTGTGTACTCGTTCGTGATTGGCTAGCTTTAAAGGATTATAACTCGAAAACAGTACATTTAGACTAGGGGTGTCCAACCTTTTGGCTTCCTTGGGTCACATTTGAAGAAACAAAATTGTCTCGGGCCGCACATAGAATATTCTAATTCCAACAATAGTTGGCCATCGTGGCCAACGATATCCCCGCGGCGTACCAACTATCTGGCCCTAGTCTCGAGTTTATCGTGTTACAACGCATTCGTGTTAGCAAGGGCCCTAGTCTCGAGTTTATCGTGTTACAACGCATTCGTGTTAGCAGGTATCATGTGACACCACTCCCATGTTTAGACAGAATTGATAGGGAGTTAGCAGTAACACGTGACACCAACACGAATGCGTTTTAACATGATAAACTCGAGACTAGGTCCCCTAGATCGCCATCTGGCCGTGTAACAACCATCTGGCCACGTGGTAACGTGTTGGCGTGCCACGCAGGAGAACCCGGGTCAGGCATCTCCTGAAAAGTTCGCCATCTGGCCGTGTAACAACCATCTGGCAACGTGGTAACGTGTTGGCGTGCCACGCAGGAGAACCCGGGTCAGGCATCTCCTGAAAAGTTTTTCGGAGTTTCCGAGCCCGGCCCAGCAATCCCCATCCTTCACCATCAGGTCGCCCTCCACGAGTGTAGGTGCTGACCGTGGTTGGAATTGGCTCCGCCTTTCAGTAATCTCACTGATTGGAAAGGGAACGTAAAACAAAAAATAAAAAATAGTTGTTAAGGAAAAAAGTTAGTGAATAATGCACAATATATGATATCCACTATGACAAAAAGCAAAAATGTCGTAGCATAATAATCTTTGACTTATAAATAATGTACAATATATGATATCCATTATGACAAATAAGCAAAAATGTTGTAGCATAATAATCTTTGACTTCTTTCGTTCAGAAATTTTCTATAAATCACTGAGCGGTAAAGAAGTTTTAATCACTGAAATAAGAAATGTAGATAGGTATTCAAATAGTAAAAACTTCTTTAAGTACATAAAAATTCCAATGTTTTAAGGAAGTTTACGATTTTATATTGGATCGCATGCGGCCCGCAGGCCGCGGATTGGACAGCCCTGATTTAGACCATATATTTATTAGACATATTCGACTTGTTTCGAGGTCCCCTATCAGTATAAACTTTCACGACGAAGTTTTTCTTCATCCTGGATACACAAATTATAGAGCCTGCTCAGTTTTTCTGTACAACCTGGCAAATACACAGAAGAAAAACAACATAACAGATGATACGAAAAATATCTTTCACAATGTGTGGCTGATAAATTGAAATGTTACGAATACACACAGAATTTACCTTTCTTCGGTACAGACTGGTAATGGTGGAAACCAATATATTGATAATATGACACGAATATCATATATTATTCTACTATTGAAAAATTAACAAATCTGAAGTGCTGCTGTAGAGTCTGCACAATTCTCCTGTCCAATTTGGCGAATAATGATGAAATAAAGCACATCATATAGTAGGCCCTATATATTTTATCAACATAAAGTTTGATGAGTAATGTGGTAGAGGAAAGAATATAAATTCGTAATATTCTTGTGCAGTTCTTTTATATAATTGGAGAGTAGTTGATGATACTATATTTCATATTAAGTCATGTTCAAGTTTCAGTTTGTAGCTAATCGTGTTGTAAATCCTGAGCATTTTTGTCTATCTTAATTCCAATATACAGTCAAAGCCGGTTATTAGGGAGTCGGATATAAGGGACAAACGCGTCCGGTCCCGGCGAAAAACCTATGTTTTGTATGTATTTTCCGTCGGATATAGTGGATTCGCATATAATGGAAAATTCGTTTATAAGGGAGGTAATTTTTCATTTTTCTATACTCTTCCTTGTGATGACCTACTTTTCATCCTATTTTACCTCGGCCTGCCATAAGTATAATTTATTTAAAAATAATAAAACGTCATAAAAAAACCAATTTGCTGCTTTTTTCTCTCTCTATTCCCCAACCGCAAAATTTTAAATTTAAAAATTTACGAATACAAATTAAACTAAAATTGTACTTTCTCTAAAAAGACAAAATCCGCAATTGGCGCTGTACTCTAAAAATGGCGCCACCTAATAATTTGTTATATAAGGTAGAAGTTTTGAGTTATACTCCAACCACAACTGGATCTAGTTAGTGCGGGGCCCAATTGGAATATTTTTCGCGGAGCCCCTCAAAATATGCTTTATATGTATAAATAAACTAAGTAACATTTATAAATAAAGACCCATTTTTGTTGGCTGATTGGCTATGTGTAAACTTTTCGGCCTTCCACTGTGGAGGACCTGGGTTCGAATCTCGAGTCCCACTCCTTGAAGATATTTATCTTGATAATGAAGTCAAGTCCATTGGCTACGTGTAAACTTTTCGGCCTTCCACTGTGGAGGACTTGGGTTCGAATCTCGAGTCCCACTCCTTGAAGATATTTATCTTGATAATGAAGTCAAGTCCTCCCGTCGATCCCCGTCCTCCACAATCCGGCTGACCCCTCCGCAGGGGAAAGCAACCTGTGGAAGGGCTTGTTTCGCCCCGCCACTTAGTACTCTTACTCGTCGATCCCCGTCCTCCACAATCCGGCTGACCCCTCCGCAGGGGTGGGAAACCTGTCGAAGGGCTTGTTTCGCCCCGCCACTTAGTACTCTTACTGAGTACCCCGTCCTCCACAATCCGGCTGACCCCTCCGCAGGGGTGGGCAGCCTGTGAAATCTAAATCCATATAAAAGTCATAGGAATAGGTCCTTGTTTCGCCTCGCCTCTTACTGAGTAGTGCTTGTTTCGCCCCGCCACTTAGTATACTCCCTGAATGGAAAGTGGCGTCACCACATAGTATTCTACCAGAAAGGAATGTGGCGTCATTTGTTGACAAAAAAAATCAACCGTTATCAATCCGCCACTTAGTACTCTTACTGAGTGGAAAGTGGCGTCATCTATCGACAAATCACATAGTATTCTACGAGAATGGAGTGTGGTGTCATCTGTTGACAAAAAAAAACCTGTACTCAAAATATTGAGATAGGGCTCAACATAAAAAAGTAAATGAGTGTGTGGACGTTTTCGGTAATTGTAATCTTCCGTAACTTCCGTTATTAGAGAGTTTTTGCCATAGCGTTTACTGGCTACGCTAAACCTTAAAATCACGTGACCGAATATGGTAAAAGCTGATAACGTACATTAGTTTCCAAGACATTTTGCCCGATCGTGGTTACTGTAACGGCAAATCCTTGCGTCGCGCAACAATAGAATAACTGTTAAATGTTGCTCTATTTGGTGGTGTGGAGGATAGCGATATTGATGATGCTATTTTAATGAACTGTTAAATGTCGCTCTATTTGGTGGTGTGGAGGATAGCGATATTGATGATACTATTTTAATTAATATATTAAATCAGCGAAAACATATCTTTAAAAGATCTCTGAATTATGGCATAAATTATTTAGGTTTTTTTTAGTATCTGAAATTTCCTGTAGAATTTTGTTGCTTCTTCACATATTATTCTTCGGTTCCTAATCTGCAAATAAATTGAACTGTAAGAAATTACCTGAATATCCCAAATTCAATGGAGTGATATTTTCAAAACATTTTCTTGCCATTTTCTGATATTAAAACGTGACATGAATAGAATGACAAAAGAATTAAAGCACTCGTTCGCGTCGTGTCGATGACAAGCGCCGTCTAACCAGATGTTTTGCTTATATCTCATCATCTGCACTAGTAGGACATAATTCTTTTGAAAAGTTTGCTACTATGAGAAAACATTTACCTCTACCTTGATACAAAATTCGATCATCGATTTTGTTGGAATCTGAGAATCGTGAAGTCGCTTTTTATGGATGCGACGCGACGCAATGCGATTGAATGTTTAACGATTTAGCTAGTTTACTTTTTAAAGCGACTTTCCTAATTTAGATACTCTAAATTTAAGAAGTCGCATTTTATATGTGAAATTTTTTATTTACTTTTAAAATTTATTCTATGTTTTTGCCATAATTTCAAATAATAGTCGACATGTTCCTTCACCACTCGAAAAGTTTTTCCCTACGCTGCAACAGTTTTTTGTTGGATTTCCTTCCATAGTTTCGGATCGTCATATGGATTTGTAGCAATAATTTCATGTAGAATAGTGAGATCATCGTTCACAGAAAATCTAAGACGTTCTGCTGCTATAACGTTACCTAAATAAATTCCCGCTATATCTCGAGAAATAAAGTTGCTCGTTAACGTTAAGTTGCTCGGTCTTATCGTCCTACGATAAGACCGAGCAAGTGCAGATGGCCTTTCATGTGATTTTAAGGTTTACCGTAAGGTTCCTTTCACACTGCCAACTGCTATAACGTTACCTAAATAAATTCCCGCTATATCTCGAGAAATAAAGTTGCTCGTTAACGTTAAGTTGCTCGGTCTTATCGTCCTACGATAAGACCGAGCAAGCGCAGATGGCCTTTCATGTGATTTTAAGGTTTACCGTAAGGTTCCTTTCACACTGCCAACGACAACGACCAAAGACTAACGACAACGATCAAAGACTAAAGACAACAACCAAAAATAAAGACTATTTATTTTAACTTATCGCTTATCTCTTCACATCTGTCGTTTCGAAGACGACTACGATAATTTATATCGAACATGTCAAACGTATGTTCTAATAGTCAGCAAATATGGATCCATTTGTCCTAACATTAATCCTTCGACGATTTATTTTAACTTATCGTTTATCTGTTCACATCTGTCGTTTCGAAGACGACTACGATAATTTATATCGAGCATGTCAAACGTATGTTCTAATAGTCAGCAAATATGGATCCATTTGTCCTAACATTAATCCTTCGACGAAAAAAATTATCAAATTATTAATAAATCTCGATAATCTTTACTAGAAACATCATACAGCAAAGGTCTCTTTCGTACCGCCGAAATCAATTTCCTCCTTATTTTTTAAAAATGCTTCTTCCTGATTGGTCGAAGTAGAACGACAACGACTAAATCTTGAATCTTGGTCAAGATCAGAACGACTAGCGACACTGACCGTTTCAGGACGACGACGACTAACAGATACAAGTATGAACATATAAGCGATCTTAACGAAGCGACAGAGACCGAGTTTTGGTCGTTGTCGCTGGCAGTGTGAAAGGAGCCTTACGGCCACAGAACCGGGCAAAGACTATTATATCGTACCATTTATATGTTCCGCGAATATTGAAACACGATACATATATATATGATGCCTTACGGCCACAGAACCGGGCAAAGTCTCTCTATTATATCGTACCATTTATATGTTCCGCGAATATTGAAACACGATACATATATATATGTTAAAATTTTTTCTTAATAGATTATTTAATTGCATAAACTTTACAAACACGTGGTCCCCTCAAGGCATTTAAGCCGATTGCAATCGGCTTAAATCCGGCACTGACTCCACCCTCCATATTACCCCAAAGAAGAAGAAGAGGAAGAGTTATAATCCAAGTTTATGAGATTAAATGACAGAATTTCCGTTCATTTATATGAGCGAATAATATCTAGTATTAATTATTTCCCATTTTATGTATACAGCAGATATAAGATCCATAACCGGTGATCGAATAATTACACAACTCAAATAACAGATATTCGGTTAAAACCGAAATAGCAATCCTAGTTGAAAACTCTTCAATGTTTACTTTGCCCACCCGACGACGCGCCGATTTGTTGCGCATTTGGATATACGGGACAAAAAGTAGGTCTTCTCGATTCCTTTATAACCTTCGACTGTATTTCTTATTCACTAAAAATTACATTATTATAGGAGTATTGACAACAGATATTAAGTACAGTCAAACCTGTTTTTGTGCGGGGGATAGGGACCGCATAAAAGAAATCGCATAAAAAAAAATATCCTGAAACTTCGTAAGCAGCTATAAAATATATCATTTGCAATATATAAAAATAAATTTTTTTAATGCGGTAAATAGGGATCGCGTAAAAAAGTCCCACATAAAATATATGTAATTCAAAACCTGAAAAACCTCACGATGTAGCTAGAAATTGGTTATTCAAACAAGGTAAAATTGAATTTACACACAGGAACATTTTTCGGTCAAGAAGTACAGGTAGGCCTCGATTAGTGAGACTTATAAAATTGATACCGCTTTTAGGTTAGTGCAAGAAAATATTCGATTAGTGCGAGTTGTAAACACAGACCAGTCTTACTGTCGTTTTCAAGTAGAAAAATTAGTTTCTTCAGAATCTGTTTGCAATAATGCATTTTAAGATTTTTTATTACACCTTGATCCATTGGTTGTAATTTTGACGTAACTGCGGCTACGAATGCGGATTTTCCGGATTTTTTCCCTTATAAATTCAAAAAGTTTGGTACAATTATGCACCTTTATTTTTTCCTTTCTTTGTACCCTAAACACTATCTTCATCCCAAATTTCAAGTTTCTAGGGCTGCTAGAAGTACCACTGATTTTTCATGATCGGTCAGTGTCTTTCTTTTTCTTTTGTATGGTAAGCTTGGTGGCTAAATTTTGATTGCCCCTATTTCTTTTGTATGGTAAGCTTGGTGGCTAAATTTTGATTGCCCCTTTCCACTTCAAATAAAGGTAGTAAGGAAGCCATATAGGCCAAGATTAAATTAAAAGCAAAATGTAGAAAGCAAAGAACCATTCCAACTTAATCTATGTGAAAATGTAGAAAAAACAGACCTTTATCTAACTGTTAAAAGAAGGATAGACTTAATTATAAAGATATTAATAGCAAAACTAATTAATAGCTTTCCGAATTCGTTATTTTTCTTTATAATAAAAGTGCAAATTACTTAACAGAATAAAAAAAATATAAATTTCTTACCAGAATTTTCTTAATTTGAAATATTTCGTGCAATTTATCACTTTTCTAAACAGTTTCACCGAATTTTCCATCAACAATTAATTTCTTCAATAAATATTTCAACAATGAATTCTCTTGGATATTGTTATCATATTTTGATTTTTTTATTTAAAATATTTTTAATTTATACAGTAAATATTTAAGATACAAATTTTAATTACATCTATATATTTCTTATCATATCATGAATTTATTGTTCATCCATAATAGCATAATCTTTGTTTTTTATTTTCTGATTTGACATTTCAATCTTTTTTCTTCCTTCAGTATTATTGAAACCAGCGAAAATTATATTTAAAATGGTCTGGCAAATGTAGAGAATATTTCCAGATCTGAAATGAAATAAATGTAAATTCATAATTTCAATATAGGGATGTCCTCAATATACGTTGTAATTATGTTTCTAAAAACCATGATTTATATCGAAACGTCGAATATTGGACCACGATTTCCCATTGAACTAATGTAGTATTTGGGAGTTACTTTTCAGAAAATTAAAAAAATTTTAATTTATATAGAAGTGTATAGGCATATGAACAGAAATAACTTATTATTCACTAAACTGCAATTTAATGTAATTTATTTTAATTGCAATATAATAACTTGAAAATACCCTATGAAGTAATTAACAAACAAAAATTTTTTATTATTCTTCCACAATTGTTCTCCTCCACACTTGAATTTGCTGTAATTGTAGCTGAAGTTCCTGTTGCTTCTGTGACTAGCTGTTGAGATTTTCTGGTTTTTTCTTGATGAAGGAGTCCAACTTCATCTATTGTCACCACAAATCTTTGTCTCATAAATCGTAGGATAGTAATATAAAACAAAGTATCTTTTATAAGTCGTGTCACTTTAGCAAAACAATCAGACAGGTGATCATAACTTTACAGAATGATACATTTTATATACAGTATGCAATTATGAAATTAAATACAGAAAGAAAAAGAAAAATTCGAGAGAAATCACATGTATGTTTTGTTGAAATGACGTATGAGCGAATATCTTCAATGTATATCCAATTTACCGTCTCTAATTAATCAACGACGTACAGTGCAGTGCAAAAAGTTTTTCCTACAGGGTATAGGTATAGGTCAAAGTTGTTCGGCTTCCTTACACTACTTCAATCCAACGCGATTGCTTTTTCCAGGCGTCCATTCGAACACGCTTACAAGTTAGTGTGGGACGATTCCATTAAGATTTTACGTTAGCGTCGGGGTAGATAAGTTTTACGTCACGTGCTCAAATATGTTGATCAGTAAGATAATTTCTGGCTGTTCTGTAGGGAATTTTTGTGTTATTAATAATAAACTAATCTATTTTCTCTCTAATGTAACAGAAATGGTGTACAATATCGATATAATTATACGCGTGATCAAGAGATAAGTCGATGCACTGTTCCCTATGGATGAATACGGAAGTGACTTACAAGTGTGAGCGTAAGTTATTTTCTTTTGACTGCGCGAAGGATTACGAGTCTCATTTTTTGTGTATATATGAAATAACCAACAACAGTTATGCCCAAACCAATCGACACAATAGTATTAGAAAGTTAATTGTTCAACACAGAGAGGGAGGGAAAAGTGTCAAACGAATTGCCGAAATGTTTAAAATAAGCACACGAACTGTAATGTAAATATCTGCAAACGTTATGAAGAGACAGGATCCGTTTCTGCAGGCAGACCAAGATCGACAACAGCCGAAGACAGGATCCGTTTCTGCACGCAGACCAAGATCGACAACAGCCGAAGAATATGAAAGTCTGAGGGGTAAGAATCGATATAACTAGCCTACCTTGTCGCGTCTGGCCTGCTCGCGGAGAGCGCGCGGCGCCATCTGGCGGGAGGCAAAATGTTCGCTCTTTTCTCCCTATTTTTGTTCCTCTTTCTAGGGGGTTTTCTCTCGTTTCCCTTCTCTCTCCTCTGCTGCCTTCTTCCTTTTCCTAGCAAGCGATTTTTGTCATCTGATAAATTCTGTTGTCTTCAATAGGACTCGAAGCCAGGTCCTTTCTGTCTGTAGGCTACTTCTATACGGACTATGCTATGCATTCGTTCTGCTGCAAACTCTTCGGAAGTCGTATTTGACTCGTCGACGCGCCTGCTTTCACGGCGCATGCGCAATTCTGGACTACGTCGGCGAGTGCATACTGCGCATGACGAGCGACTGCCTCGTTTTCTGGTGACGCCGGGTGCGTTTGTCTTCCGCGCTTAGCGCGCGTCAGCGTCGCTTGCCGACGCGCCGCGTCCGGGAAGCCTCCAGCGGTATGTTTTTTAGCAATTAAACGGCGCGTATGCTCGTTTTCGCGCCGAGTGAGGTGTAGCGTGAGCCGGGGAAGCGGACCGAAAATGGGGAGTTTTTTCGCGACCGCAATATTTGCAGGCTCGAAAACCCCCCGGGGGAGGAAAGGCCCGCTCGCTCACTGGGCAGATAATTGCCTAATGCTAGCATAAATTAGGTAATTAAATTATAAGGTTATATATAATTATATTATAGGTTATAGGTTATATGGTACTTTGGGATTATCCCGTCGACCTCTCAAATTTCCAAAATAAACATTCTAAAAAGATATGTAGTAACATATCTTACTGAGTACATATCATACATACTACATATGTAGTAACATATGTAGTATGTATGATCAAAATCATACATACTACATATGTTTTATACATAGATTGTTCAAAATTTTATTCACTTTAAATTCTGTTTTTTTTCTTTTTCCTCAGTAAGATAATCAAAACCATACATACTACATATGTTTTATACATAGATTGTTCAAAATTTTATTCACTTTAAATTCTGTTTAATTAAAAATATACTATATGCAATTGAGGAAATTAAGGTTCGACGAATTTTATTTTTTAATTATATTTTCGAAGAAAATCTTTAAAATATCGATTTTTCTTCTAAGAATAACGTCATAGGCTCATGAACTAACTTTGGGAAATGTCCCAAAGAAGAATAACGTCATAGGCTCATGGAACTAACTTTGGGAAACGTCCGCAAAAGAATATCATCATAGGCTCATGAACTAACTTTGGGAAACGTCCTCAACTTTTTTTAAAATTTTTCTTTTCACGTCGGTTATAACGAAAAAATTTTCCTGTCCCAATTATCAATTTTTTCGAAGAATAACATCATAGGCTCATGAACTAACTTTGGGAAACGTCCCCAACTTTTTTAAAATTTTTCTTTTTACATCGGTTATAACAAAAAAATTTTCCTGTCCCATTCGTTTCATTATAAACGTATTCCATTGTATATATCTCATTCTTCTAAAAAATTTGTTTTGGGCACTGTTTAAATGAAATCCTTTCGTCTAATTATCATAATTAATTTTTATTTTAACTATTTAGAATATAAATATTTTTCTTTACCTTACATTTTTATAATACAGTTTCAATTGTATATATCTTATAATGCGCATTTATTTAATTTAAAAAAGAAAAAATTCTTATTGTTAGGAAGTGGCCTGGGCTCAATCTTCTACGGACCTGGGAAATTTTTCCCTGCTTCCCCCCTCTCGGCGCCATTGCTCACAATGTAACACTATGCAATGTTTTTTTTAATTATAATATTAGATTATGATTTAGTTTGTCTTTTCAGGCTTATCTCTCATGTCAAAGTAATCAATCTGAAGTAGGAATTATCTTTACTCATGGTAATTTTGTAACATTACGATATGTGACTGACAATTGGACCTATCCTGGCAATGGGTTTAGATTGATAATCACTGCTTACCAAGATCTTTGTAAGTTTTATTAATATTGTTACTTTTAATATTTCTATTTCTGTGATGATATTCTTAAAATTTTACTTGTTTTTAAACTCTCATGTTCACATTTGTTTAATTTCATATATATTGATAATGGACAGATGATAAAAACACTTCAAATTATATTTATTTTAATATAAAGTTTTAAAAATGAAATTACAGTAACCTCCCAATTAATCAAGGTAGTAAAAGTAGTAATTAACCAAGTAGGAAAATTAATTTCCCAAATAATCTGTAAAATTACTCAAACAGATCAAAATTATGAACAATAAGCATACATTTTAAAAAATAATTAAATTGTATATATATATATATTACCAAATTTCAGGAATATCTGTTAATTAATTCAAAAGTTATTAGTGAGGAATAGAGGCATCTTATAAGACTTCATTTCCTTCAAAAAGCAGACTAAAAAATAAATTACATATATTCAAATTTCTATTGTTAATTGAAAGAAACAAGAAATTATTGCAATATTTGCAGTTTTATAATTGCCAATTATTTAAGATATAATAAAAATACACTGACGGAAAAAAAAATCCCAACACCAAGAAAGACTTGTGTTAGATAAACAAAATTTGGTAGGCGTGTTTATACATCTGAAAGATGACATCGATTCAAATTTCGCGCTTTTCGCATAAGTGT
>AYEL01080533.1:0-67885 GCA_000484575.1 Olivierus martensii
TCTATATAATAGAAAAATAAAGATATAATAGAAATATCCCTCATGCTTTTCTTATTGAAAAGCACAAGGGATATTTAAAAATTTTTCAGATATCGCAACTAAGATTAAAAAAAAAATTTATAATCAACACATCACTTCCAGGTTGTGGAATAACCTTAATTAATCCAATCCTAGATAATCAGAAGTGTATTGTATTATATTAAGGGTAAATAAAAGATTTAATAATACTTACAATATTTTTTAAGCATAATTGATAAAACTGTTCAAATTTTTGTGTCAATAAGAGATTTGCTTTTCCAATTGCAGAACGAATTTTTCCACAAACTTCTTCAGGAATACTAGTATCTTCTAAATATTTTTCTGTATTTGTTATCTCTTGTTCTATAGCTTGTTTTTCTTTTTCCATTAAGGTAATAAACCAGTTTCCATCATTTTCATCTTTTGGTGACAAAGGAGAAGCTGGAATTTGTGACAATTTTGGTTTTGAAGTACACACTTCATTCCCTATAAAGTATTGAATGGATAATTTAATTTTATAAATTGAAAATTAATTATTTTTGTTTAATATAATGATTTTATCATAATTCAATTACCTGAACCATTTACTAATTTTATGTTTTTTGTAACAGTATATGAACTAGATTCATTCCCTTTCAACTGTTCTCTGAAGTCTTTCGTTAGATGTCTAAATACTGGTGGACTTCCTACAGAGAAAATTCACTTCAATTTTCTTAGTGCAAATTGTTTTATATAAAATATATACTATTAGAATATTTGCTTAAAAATAAGTATTTTAATATAATCTATAATCTAATTGAAAACTAAATAAGCAAGATATTTTCTTAAAATATTCAGCTTCTTTCTCACATACATCAAATTTAACTTGAAAAGGCAATCATGTAAATATATTTTAAATATATTTACATGATTGCCTCATTTTAAATGTACTAAATGAGAATATTTATGCAAGAATTAAATATGCTGCAGTTTGTGAATCAACAGTTTTTTGTGCAATTAGAATAAAAATTCCAAAATGAAAAAAATTAAATCTATACTTCATCATATAGACTGATACAACTGAATAGTATTCTTATTATATAAAAGTTCTCATGGAGTTTATCCATCTTAGATCTAGAGGAAAAATATAGTGATGTTATATAGGATGTCCAAAAATCAAACCAACGGGATTTACATTTCATATGTTTATTTTCATTTACAATATGTACTCTACCTCTCCACCTTGACACAGCTTCAAATCCTGTGTCCTTGATCAGATGATGCTAAATTTAAGTTACATCAGAATGGACATATATATGGAGCACATATTTGTAAATGAGTAGTTAATTCCAGACTTTTCAGACGTCCTGTATTTAAAGTATCTCTATTCAGAAAATTCTAGAGTTGACTATAATGCTTAAATGAAAATGAAATTTGGAAATTACATACTTCAAGAAATGCTTGTAAAAATAATTCATAAAAATTAAAAAAACCACCTACTTTTTCTTCAAATCAAAGATAACACACAATCACAGTCAGTAGAATGCAGTTATTTAATTAAGACAGTTACATATATAAATAAAATTAAAATGAAAAGTATAACAAGCCATTTCAGCCCAACAAAGCCATTTTCAGTTCACAAATGTAAAAGAATAAGCCAGAGTTTTTAGAATAGAACAGAATTCAAAGTTTCAAAACATCAAATCTCTTCTAGTGCATTGCTCAGTTACATTTGAGAAATGTAAAGCATTAAAACTAAAAATTTAAAAATTAAGATATGGGAACATTACTTTTCTCCTTGCATTGTTATAGCTGATGTAGACTCATTAACAGGGTCAAGAACATTTGTTTTATAATAAACTTTTCAATCTAATATTTCTGCCTGTTTATTTTTTTATAATTTATATTAACAAGATAGATGTCAATTATTTATTAGGATTTCATTGTATTTAGTTTTTGAATTAATAGAAAAATCACACTATTCTATCATAATCTATAAAAAAATATCCAAAATATGAATAACTACCAAGTATATACTTTAGCATAATTATATCATCTTTAAATGGCAAATATACAAGTTTGTTGAAATGATATCATTAATGTAATGATGATAATCAAACTTTCTTGTTTCTGCATTACAATTTAAGAGTATTAAGTTATTATTCATTATAAAACTAATTTCAATTTATCTTTCATCTTGTGTGATAAAAAGGACTTACTATTTTTATATTCTTAAGTAGTTTATAAACTTTAGGTCTGGATTTAATTTAATAAAACACCTACTTATTTGTATTTACTAATTTGCCTTAAAAATTAATTTTAAACTGCTTTTAATTTTTTGATAAAATAAAATCGACTCAAAAGCCATAATGGTAGCCAGATATTGAAAATGTTACTTTAGCCTTCATCTGAAGATACCTTACTTTGCAAAATATTAAAGTTATCTGGTGATTCTATTGGTAGAAATAAAATGGCACAAATTTGTCAGGCAATTATCTACCAATTAGTGCATTCCTAATTTTGAGAATCATATTTTTTTAAGCAATAATTCTGTTAGAAAAAATTTAATTTCCTAAACAATTGTAAATATCGAGACCATACATCAGAGGTTAAGAATTACTTGATTACTGTATTCTATTATTAATAATAAAATATTGGTAAGAAATCAAAATCTATTAAACTAAGGGATTTACGCGATTCAAATAATCCTAATCTAACCAAACTTCCCCCAGCGGTTTATTTTAGAATTAACTGCCAAATTAATAATTAATTTTTAATTACCGCTACGGTGCCACCATCTGTAGGATTAATAATTAATAATTTAAATTTAGGCTAAGGTGGCGCTATCTAAGGACTACCAAGGAGTCGGAACGGTAACCCGAAGTCCCTGGATCGATTCCAGGCCAAGGCAAATTTTTAATTTCGGGAAATTAGTAAAAATTACAGTTCAATTATTAAATAATAGATGGCGCTACCTTAGCCTAAATTTAAATTATTAATTATTAATCCGACAGATGGTGGCACCGTAGCGTAATTTAAAAATAATTATTAATTTGGCAGTTAATTCTAAAATAAACCGCTGGGGGAAGTTTGGCTAGATTAGGATTATTGGTAAGAATTTGAATAATAATAATAATAATAATAATTATTATTATTATTCAAATTCTTACCAATATTTTATTATTAATAATAGAATACAGTAATCAAGTAGTTCTTAACCTCTGATAACCTCTGAATTTGGATAACAATAATAATAATAATAATAATAATAATAATAATAAAACAAAACAAAGTTACCTACATTATAGACATCTCTATACCCAACACTTAAACATAGTGATACTTTTTTTGGTATCTACTTCATTACTAATACCTTCTGCCATACAAGCATGCACTCGTGGAAAGATTCCGAAATTAATTGTAATTCCTCTCTCGAATCTGTAAGGATTCTGAAATACTTTCATATAGCAAGAAGATAAGCATAACTGACTACGAAAAGACCTAAATTCTGTAATCTTGGCTTTCAACTCGGAATTCATTTCAATAAAAATACCGGCTAAAACAGAAGGTTCCCAGTATATTATGACTGAGGAGGATTTTGTGGCAAATATAATTTTGTATTTCTAGAAATTGTTAAGTGGTTTAGTTTGTATTTCTATGCGTAAATGTAATTTTAAATTAGTTTTATTTGATTAGACTTTTAGCCTTATTTGTAAGACCCTGTTGGGTATTTAAAATCAATGTAGAATTCTTTGAAATGTTTTTTAAATTTTTGTATTTTAGTTCTTAATGTTACTTTGTGGTTCTAGAACCGTGGCATTTTTATTATGTTCCATTACGTGTTTGTAAGAGCTGATGATGGCGTAGAAGCCGAATACGTTACTCTGATTAAATGATTATGTTTAAAATATTGGTCTGCTTGTGTGTGCTTAGTATTTGTTTATTAGTTATATATTATACCATAATTCTAATATTTTTTATAAAATGAAAAATTAAATACAGAGTATACCAAATACAGTATATTATTTATAAAATGGTTTGATTATTTTAAATAAAAATTCACCAAAAATTCTCTACATTTTAATCTAAAACAGAAAATCCACTGACACTTCACAAGTTTGTAGAGTACTGCTCAGGTAAGTAAATGTCAGGGCCTAAACTCTCTCTCCTTGGATTACCTACATCTGAATTGTTTATGTCAATGTTTATAATCACAACTAAATAATTACGGTAGCGGGGAAATATTTTATCTTTTAAAAATTATAATACTGTATTTTACTTACGTGGTCTGAAACATCTTCTTTAGACGATCCATTCCAGTTTCATTGTCAAAAGAGTTAAACATAGTGATACTTTTTTTGGTATCTACTTCATTACTAATACCTTCTGCCATACAAGCATGCACTCGTGGAAAGATTCCGAAATTAATTGTAATTCCTCTCTCGAATCTGTAAGGATTCTGAAATACTTTCATATAGCAAGAAGATAAGCATAACTGACTACGAAAAGACCTAAATTCTGTAATCTTGGCTTTCAACTCGGAATTCATTTCAATAAAAATACCGGCTAAAACAGCACCACAACACAGTTAAAAAATACCGGCATAATAAACCGAGTAATAAACACTACGCGGCCATTTTTTCATTCATTGCCCTCTGACGGTTATTTTACGTAATTTCTTCTGTTAATGGTCAGAACTTTGTATTAGAACAGCCTTTTACTGTTGAATTTATTTGATAAATCGCAAATTCAAAATTAATGGATAATAATCAACATCGCAGGAAAGATGACGGATATGTTTAAAGCCAAAGAACTCTGATATTTAAAATAAGTTAATCAAATATATATAGATCATATAGATAAATAAATTAATTTATTTCTTTTATTTTTTAATTTGAAGTAAAATTTCATGCGTATAAGAATACTATTAAAATCCTTTAAAAATCAATACATTATAAGAAAATATTAATTACTCTTTTGACAATGAAACTGGAATGGATCGTCTAAAGAAGATGTTTCAGACTACGTAAGTAAAATACAGTATTATAATTTTTAAATGATAAAATATTTCCCCGCTACCGTAATTATTTAATAAAGTAAATGAAAGAGCCAAATTGACATCTGCATCGGACGTTTTCAATCATTGCTAAGTAGCCGATGATAATCAAAATTAAGTCTATTATACGTATTGGTGGACTGTTTATAGATATAAAAACTTCAAGCAATATATATCCGCTAAAACAGCACCACAACACAGTTCTTCTTTTTCTTTCTGTTTATATGGAGGGTGTAGCCACCGCTTTATCCTCCGAGATGTTCAACACAGTTAAAAAAAAATACCGGCATAATAAACCGAGTAATAAACACTACGCGGCCATTTTTTCATTCATTGCCCTCTGACGGTTTTTTTACGTAATTTCTTCTGCTAATGGTCAGAACTTTGTATTATTGTAGCCTTTTACTGTTGAATTTATTTAATAAATCGCAAATTCAAAAGTAATGGATAATAATCAACATCGCAGGAAAGATGACGGATATGTTTAAAGCCAAAGAACTCTGATATTTAAAATAAGTTAATCAAATATAGAACATATAGATAAATAAATTAATTTATTTCTTTTATTTTTTAATTTGAAGTAAAATTTCATGCGTATAAGAATACTATTAAAATCCTTTAAAAATCAATACATTATAAGAAAATATTTAAGTAAATGAGAGCCAAATTGACATCTTCATCGGACGTTTTCAATCATTGCTAATAAGTAGCCGATGATAATCAAAATGAAGTCTATTATACGTATTGGTGGACTGTTTATAGATATAAAAACTTCAAGCAATATATATCAAATTGATAAAATTAATTTCAATCAATGAATTAAATAAAAATTATATAAGAAATACTGCATACTATTTATTGCATTTATCGGCTATTTGTTTAATTTCTGTCACAGATAATAATTTTATACTAGTGTATTTTAAATTTAAACACAAATAATTTTCGCCAATTAGATGAAGGCATGACAAATTTGACTTATTAACATTATATTCAGAATTCTATACATATTCAGTTACGAATATATACAATTCGAAATTATGGCATGACAAATTTGACTTATATATTTAACATTATATTCAGAATTCTATACATATTCAGTTACGAATATATACAATTCGAAATTCTTCGTGATTTTTCGAAAAATCGAGAGAATCTCAAAATCAACTATTTTATTTTTTTCTATGATCGATATTTTTCTTTGTTCATTATTTTACTTTTGGTTAAGTTTTCAAGATGTATGTTAAAATTTATTAAAAGCAAAGGAAAATTAAAATTTTCGATAAATAATAATATTTCTTTATTGTAATATTCAGGCTTGTTAATGTTTATGAAGACTGTTATTTAATAAATTATATATTTAAAAATCAATATTTATTTGCCAGACTTACATATTGTTTGTAAAATGTAAAATTACTTAAAACAATCGGTTTAAACTCTTCCGAAAAGATTAATAAACAATTTGAATGAATTGGATTGAGAACATGAATACGAATAATTCATTTCGATAGTTCAATAGGCATTCTGAAGATCAAATAAAATAGTAAATATTATAATCGAAATGTATTTTCATGGATATAATTTTTTCCTTGTGTAAATTAAAGTCCCATTTCACTTGGTAAATAGATATTAGACAGTAAGGCATTTCAGTCCCCACGATTTCGGGCCCAGTACCCCGAAAAAATCCGGGACCAGACCCGCGTCCTCCTGGATGGCATGCCGACAGCGTTACCTCTCGGCCATCCGGCCGCCGCTGCAATTAAGCATTAGAGTATTAAAAGGAAGGCAAAGAATTAACACTAACAATTTTTCAGAGTTTTTAGTTCCAAAATTATTTAACTTTTTATATAAATGTTTAATTCTTCAAAAAGAATATTTAAATTTCATAATTTATATTTTGTAATCCAGTCGATTAGCCTTAAAAAACTCATACAGGCAGTCCGAGCCCGAGCTTTTTTTTTTGTCAACAGATGACGCCACATTCCATTCTGGAAGAATACTATGTGGCGGGACGAAACAAGCCCTTTCACAGGATGCCTATCCCTGCGGAGGGGTCGGCCGGATTGTGAAGGACGGGATCAACGGGCCGGGCTCATGTCGTATTCTGAGACTTAGCCAAAGCTATTCCCCTGCTTCACCTACTAGGGTACTACAGAGTACTTAACGTCTGTGAGAATAATCTCGGCTTAATCATTGCCTGCAACTAGGGGTACGGGCCGGGCTCATGTCGTATTCTGAGGCTTAGCCAAAGCTATTCCCCTGCTTCACCTATTAGGGTATTACAGAGTACTTAACGTCTGTGAGAATAATCTCGGCTTAATCATTGCCTGCAACTAGGGGTGTAGGAAATATTTATAAAATTAGACTGTTATGAAAATGAGAGGGTATATCAAATTTTATGAAAAAGGGGATGTAGACACAGAAAGTTTGGAAACCACTGCAATATGCGATTATTATAAACTATGAAATTTTTCGCTATAAGTTATCATTATATTCTTATCTTCAAAGAGATTTTTAAAAATTTTCATATTTAAAATATATTGCACTCCTTGAGCTATGGACATAATTTGTATATAAATTTTGTTTATAATTTGAATTGTTTGTAACTCAGATAGTGCTGTTTTTTGGCTCCAAAAAGTACTAAAATAACTTTATATACTGTGTTTGTAATATAACTTCACAATTGGATCCATTACAAGTTTCTTATTTTATAGATTCGAACAAAAGTTCCAATTATAAAGTAAGGAGTTTTTGATATAATCTGTATAATTTATTAACTGATTGTAATTTTACATTATATTAATTACTAGAATGTTCTGCTATTATATTTAAAATTATTGAAGAACTTTTGAAATTTCATGTTCATAAATACAAATAAGTAAGCTGAAAGGATACAGAAAGAAGAAGAATGAAAAGATGGACAACTGCCCATTTGTCATGGATGATCTGACTCTTCCCAATTTTGTGCTGAATGTGACCTCTGAAGGCCCAAGCTATAGTTTTCATAGAAACTGTCAATGGGATAAATCAATTTCCCAAGTTGAAAGAATTCTGCATGGTAGTGAGAAGGAAGAGGCAGATAGGACAAGATGGAGAATAGCAGAGGAGATGTGGAGATGTAACAAGAACAGGGAACAAGATGGGGACTTAGTAAGGTGATAAAAAATGTGACTAGGCTTATTACTAAGTGGCTGGAAGAAAACAATGTGATTTGTATGAGAACAGATAAAAGTCGCAGCTTGGTGTTTACAAAGAAGGAAACATATCAAAAATTTTTGAAAGGTTATATCAAAGAGATAGATTCAGAGGAAGTTGAAAAGTGATCCCACTAATAAGGTTTGTTGCCAGGTGGATAGCTTCTGAAATTTAAAGTGTAACCAACATTCTTAAGGAACTTGAATGTGACAAAACCTGTGTGCCAACGCCTGTTTGGTTATGCTAAAATTCATAGGAAGCCGATAAAAATTAGGCCAATTATTGAAAAGTTTAGATCCCCTCTGTACTTGGTTGAGAAGAAACTAACAAAGTGGTGTAGATTGAGACTAAAGGGTTACAGGTACTCAATTAACTCAACAGAGGAGCTTCTTGATAAGCTTTTGGAGAAAGCCATTCCCAGAAGAAACACTTACAACTTTTGACTTTGAGTCCCTTTATTCCTCCATTAAGATTGAACCAGCTTGTATTGAGCTTTATCATCTAGTATACAGATTATAGTAATCTGCAGGAGGTGGAACAACATAATGGACTGGTAGAATGTCTGAGAGAACTCTGTGACCTAGTCTGTCATAATTCCTATTTTAGGTCTGATCAAAAGTTTTACCGACAAGTCAAGGGAGTTCCAATTGGTAATCCGATGATGAGTGTATTGGCTGAGTTGGTGGTTAGATGGCAAGAGCAGATTGCTATCCAGCTTTTTAACCCATTTTTAAAATTATATCTGAGGTACATAAATGACATCTTAATCATATGGGAGAATGATTAAGATATCATTCTCCCATTCATTAAGTAAGGTGAAGAAAATGGTTGCTTCCCTGTTGAGTAGTAGTTTGGGGCTTATGGTTAAGAAAGAGCAGGAGAGTAGAACTGACGCACACTTCCTCGACTTAAAGGGTGGTGACTATAGGACTACAGTGTATAGAAAACCTAGTAGCACTCCATTATATATACCTATAGTTTAGGAGGATAGACTTTCCCACAAGAGAACTGCTTTTTCGGCCCTCTGTAGGAGGACATACACTCACTGTTCTGGATTCGTGGACTGAATGGAGGAGGTTAGTACAGTTATGGAAATTGGCCGAGAACACAGATATGGCGAAAATTTTATAAAGAGGTTACTTAACAAGGTGAAGAGAAGTTTGTATAAGAAGAGGAGACATGGCCAATTAAATTGGATGCCTTCAGAAGTGTTGACCAAGCTTTGTGGATAGAGAAGTTTGCCAAAAACATCAGTGAGCTAATCAATTGTACTTTAAGTTTCAAAAGGAACCTGACTCTTTTTGGGTTGATTAAGAATGATAAGGATCATTATAAGGATAAGGACAGGAGCACAGTCTATGAGGTTCCTTTGAAGAACCACTCATTAGATAGGAAAGAGTTTTATATTGGATATACTGAGAGATATTTAGAAACAAGAATTAAGGAACATAAAACAGACCTCAAATATGGAAAACTTTCAACAGCACTTAGCTAGAGATCACTGCTGCATGATATTGAAATGCATTGGGGAAATGCAAGAATTATTCAGTCCACTGATAAGAACTGGTACAAGAATATGATTGAGGCATTAGAAATCCTCAAAAAGAAAGAGAAAGAGTATGTGATAAATTTTATGGAACCGGAAGAGATCCATAGTGCTTGGAGATGGTTATTTAAGGTCAACAAAGCAGATTAAAGGATATGCCACTGTCAGTTTCGATACTTCCGTAAGGGAGCAATGCTTTTTGTAACTATTATTTTTTAATATTTGTGAGTAATTTTGTATTTTAAATTTGTATAAATTTTAGATAATTTTTATAAATTTGTATAACTTTTATATAGTTTTTGTTTCTGTAATCTACTCAATGTATTTTTAGATGATCTCATGCCTAACAAATTATACGGCTTTGCAGGCAGGAGATACTAAGGAAAGTGCTTCCAGATGTGGTCGTCCTTTAAATTTTGTTGTATTTGTTTATTTTGTGTAATAGTCCCCTGTTCTTGTATAACAGGGTGGGTTCTATAATAGTAGCTGAGGAAGGCACCAAGTGCATTGAACTCATTTCTGATTAAAGTTTTTGACTGCTAAAGGGCTTTGCATTTTATTTTTTTTGTGTTTTTATTTTGTGCAGTCTTGTTGAACTTGTATTATAAATACGAATGTTTGTAACTTGAGGAATGTATGTGTTTTATTTTGGAGCTGAAGAATTATCTCAGTTTTTCTTTAGAGCAGTGGTTCTCAACCACTGTGTCACAAAAAATTAAGAATGAATTATATGTATGCATAAGAATTGTATATATGTATTTGTATGAGTCATATGTAAAACATGGTTGGCTGGATATCCCTTTTGCAGTCAAACCACTCTACCGATTCCTATAAATAGAGTATCATTAAAAAAATCTAATCCTCAAATTTCAGTGACAGCCAAAATTTTTTGTCCTTATTCATAATTTAAAAACAGGAATAAAAATTAAATTAAAATTATAGTTTTTTTAAAAAAACAAAATCTGCAGGTGGCACTATAACTTAATTAGGGCCAGCATTTAATGATCCCATGTATGTCTGTAATCTGAATGTAATAAATAAGAATAAATATAATAATCTGTTAATAAAAATTTGTTGTTAAATCTAAATTATTATTTAATTGTTAATAAAAATTTGTTGTTAAATCTAAATTATTATTTAAAATATTTAGGTGGCCCGCCAAATTTTAAAATATTAAAAAGTGTTCTTCAACAGAAAAATGGTTCTCAACAGAAAAAAGGTTGAGAACCACAGAAATAAGCATATAAAACACACAAACATCCAATTTAGAAATATTAAAATATGTTCTTCAATAGAAAAAAAGTTGAAAACCATTGCTTTAGAGTATCATCTACCTTATCTTATAGTCTCTAAATTAAGTTCGAGAACAAATGAATCTGAAAAACTTGCCAAATTTAACCCTTGAGACACACAACGGAAAGTTTAATTTGAAACGGATTTCGAATTAAACTTTCCATTGTGTGTCTCAAGGGTTAAATTTGGCAAGTTTTTCAGATTCATTTGGATTAAAATTCCCTTGATTGTAAGTTTAAGTTCAAGAACTTCAGAAAGAATAAAAAATAGCTTAATTAGATTTATTATCTCAGATTAATGTATACATATTTTATCATTTTACTATACAAAATATTTTCAGCTCCAATGAACCATCTTTAACATACATTCTAGGTGAAATTTTAATCTGTTAACTTTTAGAAAATTCCAATTCTAGAATGCAAATTTTAAAATTTAATACCTTAGAAGATTTTTTAAGATGCTGATTATATTTGTATACAACTTCTATACAAGTTATATTCGTGTATAAACCGAGGTTTTTCTGAAAAAAGTTTCTGAAGTGGGAGGTTAGCTTATATACAAAATCAACTTTTTTTTTTTTGCTGGGAAAATTGAAGCAATAAGCAAAAACATAACTTATTGAACATCTCCTGAAGACCAGGAAGGAAATTTTGCAATTAATACCAGTTAAAATTTAATGTTATTTTGAAGTGATCGAGCGTGTCGTGATGCCAATATGATGAGATGCAAAAACTTGATAATCAATCAAAAATCTTACCTAGGATTCATATTTGGGTGAAAAATAAATATATTTTTTTCATTATTATTAATTAAAAATGTCAATAATCACTAAGAAAAAACTGCATAAACTCTTACTAATATGTAAAAATGATATAAGCACTATCAGCAGCAGAGTAAATACTTTAATAAAACACGATTTTATAAACAAACAAATAAACGTTTTCGGCTATCTCAAGCCATCTTCAGGTTTCTACAAATATTACATACTATTGTTATAGAAGACTAACCGTTTAAAAATGGTTAGTCTTCTCTAACAATAAATTTTCATATGGTAATTGTTTGTCGTTGTATTTGGGCTTTGATTGTTAACGAAAATAAGCGAATATAAACATACTATCAGGCTTTACCATTGATTGAAAACTTGTACGTAATTATAATTGCATTAGAAAAATGTGTATAAGTTGGGGTTTAGTGGGCCCCCAGAAGTCGAGGCCTCGGGCGCACGCCTGGTGCACCTGCCGTTAAATCCGCCTCTGCTTGTTGGTCATGGTACCTGAAAGGTAATACCAAGTTGCTTAGATATTAAACCTCTCATCAATATTTGTAACTACAAACTTATTTAACCAATACCATATTATAATATCTGTAAAATTTCCATATTTGAAATCAGGGAAAGTGTATTTCAAATGTGAGGCTAATGTCTATACAGGAAGTTTAAAAATGCTAATGTGTAGAGTGATTAGTTAATTGTATACATGTATTTATGTAGTTAATATTTTAAAAATGTTTTAACTACTCTATTAAGTATTAAAAATTGCCTTCTAGAATTTGATTTCTCTAATGCTAATGGACTGAAATTTTATCTAGAGTATATACTGAAGATTGCTCATTGATGTTGAAAACATTTTACATAGTAAAATGATTAATGCATATGCAAACTATCAGATTTTATCTAAGATAATAAATCTGATTGATTTTATTTTTATTTTATCCAAGTGCTTGAACTTAACTATGAGAATTATCTCAGTAATATTTGATATTTAGATAGTCTATCAGACTATGGTGAAAAATAAACATTAAATAATTCACTTACATGAACAGTTAATATCCAGATGAAAAATGGAAATGTATGGAAAGTTATGTAAGATTACATAATCCCTTATAATGTCAAAAAAGATGAATTTTATAAGGAATAATATCCTTATTGTAATCTCATAGATCAGACTTGGATAGCTGTAGGTTAATTATTGTTTATTTGTCTTGAACATAATTCATTTTTAGCTTTTCAGATACTGTATATCAGTGGTTCCCATTCTTTTTTTGTCACCATACCCCTTGGCTTTTAATAAATTATCTGGTACTCCAGGCACATGCACAGGAGATGCAGAGGCTAGCCTTGAGGGGCACCGATCTGGCAATTTCAATAGTTATCTTCAATGTTAACTGGGCACTTTGAGTTATTGGACCCTGCAGTGAGAAAAAAAACTATGCAATCTCATTGGAATAGTCTGGAAATGTTGATAACAATTATTTTTGGAATATAATAATAGCATAATATACTTCTGAAACATTATCTTGCACCCCCTGGAATGCCATCTTGCACCTCTAAGGAATTCGAACATCCCTTGTTGGGAGCCACTGCTGTATATAATGTAATTTCAAATCTTAATTCTGAGAGAAAATATTTTCTCATTTAAAAGTATTAACTTATCTCACATTTGACTACAAGTTAGCATATAAGCAGAGCCAGATGCATTTTTGGGTGCCCTAGGATGAGCAAGGCTTTGGAGCCCCTAAAAATTCAAATCAGCTACATCTAATTTTAAAGACTCCTTATAACTTATAAGGAACCTTTAAAATTTTACTTTTTATCTAGCACTTTAAAAAAACTCATTTTTTCTTATTAAAAGTTTATAAAAGTTGAAAACTGATTGATAGTTTTGGGGCCCCTAGAACGACGGGGCCCTAGGACGTGGCCTAGTCGGCTTATTGGTAAATCTGGCCCTGCATATATGACTTACATATTCCACTTATAGCTGGTACAGTGGTGCTTTGCAGTTCAACACTAATCCATAACTGAATTAATGTCGAATTGTGGGACAATATTTCCCATATAAGATTATGGAAAATAGATTAATTTGTTGTCGAACTCCCATTCCACTCCCCTAATTAGTGAATGAGAGAGATACAATATATTATTTACTTTACTGTACATATTTTATTATTGTATAACATACTAAATTACAAAATGCACTATTTTATGCATAATACACTCAATGTATTAGCCCTTGGATGTTGGAATAAAGTCTTCTTTATCCTGTTCTACCTTTGAATCTATAAAATCAGGCTTGACTTGCTTTACATTCCTCAATTTGATCTGAGGTATATCCTGGAGTTTTCTTCTGCAATTCTTTGAAAATTAACCTAGCCTTATCTAATTCAAGTGAGAAGCAACTTTTCCATCTCTTTATTGAGTAAAGATCTATTCTTGTCAGAAATTTTCATTGCTCCAGCAGACACCCTAGCACCCATAATCTCTCTCTATTGCAAAACGTTGCCAAATTGTCCTAGGAACACCATACTTTTGAGCTACATCTGTTATTGTTCTACCTTTCTGCACATTATTTACACTCAATCAAGTTATCTTCTTTCCTGAATTATTCCTCTGTTCACTTCTCTTTGAACCTATCCCTAAATTTCACTCAAAAAAAGAATAACAACTACAGATGCATAAATCTTTTATTTTCTGAAAAATGCCGAATTGAAAATTAAAACCAACAACATGGCAAACACCAAAGCAGCCCAACAAGAACTAACAAATAACAAATGACATCACACAATTCCATGTGCCATCCTGCGAAACCTGTCAAATTGCAAGGTACCACTGTATATATTTATTGCTGTCATACATGTAAGAGATATTTTATACTAGAACTGTTTAGTATAAAATTTCTAACATATATGACAGCAATAAATGACCATGGATAAAATCTGGCCCCCTAACAAGTGAAGTTTAAAATAATAATGAAACAGAATAACAAAATGAAGCTATATTTTTATCATTTTTATAATTTAAGGACAGAATAATAATGATTAAAAGTGTGTTTTAATTACACTTTGATCATTAAAAATTGGCAATGTGATTGTGTGAAGAGAATAGTGATAAGCAAAGTGATTTATTTCAAGAAGTCAATCCATTCAATTCAATTCACTTAAAAATTTTAATAATACAATTTAATCTTTTGATTCAGTTTACTTTTTGAATGGTTTGGTTTTGAGTGAATGAATTAGTGACTTGTATTGATTCAAAGCTTCAAGGAAATCAAAAATTTCCATGAATCAAAAGAATTGCAGATTTGTAATGAATCAATGATTTGATTTCTGAGATCAATCACAATCAAATAATCCATAAAATTTAGTAATTGAACAGTGATTCATGTATTATTATGCATAGTTATAATACCATTGTAATATTCTTGTGAATTTATTAAGAGAATTAAGGAAATTTTTATATTTTTTTTATTTATATTTAAATTTTTATTTGAAATGATATCTATAGACTTTAAATAGAAGAATATTTACCTTTAATAAAATCATATTTCATCATGTGATTTAAAGAAAAAAGCATATATTTAACTCAGCTATTTAAGTTAAATCAGTTATGATGTTAGAAGTATAAGTGATTATGTCAGTTATAACAGAAGTTAAAATGATTCAAAGAGCAGTCTTAATCATCTTAACTTCTGTTATGCTTTAACAGCATCAGAACTAGGGTGAGATAAGCAAGATAGTTGCCTAGGACAAAAGTTATGAGAGAGTGCAAAAATGCAATTCCAATTTCACACACAATCTTAATTATTTTATCTTGACAGTATTTCATTCTGTAGAGTCAGTCTACAAAGACATAATGGTGTATTTTTCTAACAATAATACTTATCAAGGGAGGACAAAACAGTGCAAAATAAATTGTTATTATTTATATGAACACAATTAAATCTTCAATAAATACGCACTTTTGGCAGTGATTAACTTTTAATAAAATTGAACAAACGTTCTTGGCTTGTAGCCCTCTTTAGATTTCAACCTGAAAAGGGCTAGAAGCAAAAACATTTGTTCAATTTTATTAAAAATTACTCACTGCCAAAAGTGCTTATTTATTGAAGATTTAATTGTGTTTATGTAATAGACAGTTTATAATTAACTATGTTAATTATTTACATGATTGAATGACAGTCTGTCTAAACAAAATAAATATTTGTTTTCTTCATTGGCATATCTCAATCAGGATATCATAATTGCAAATATGCTTTATTTATTATTATTGTTTTTAACATAGATACATCTGTATTTTCATTAAAAGCTGTATATAATCTCCACCTAGGTTTACTGTTTCCCAACCTAATACATGTTTATAGTATGTTTCTCAGTGACTATGTATTTGACATCATTACAGTCCTAGTTCCAAAGTATTAGATATGTTTATATATTAATGTGTATGAGTGAAGAAGAGAGGGTGTCTATTTTCTAATGTTGCCTCAGGTGACAAATATCTACATTGGTACTATGATTTAATTAAATAAATCTTGAGCAATTCAGTTTACTTTGTGATTGAATCAATCATAAACACTTAAAATAAAGAATGAACAGCTCTAAGGCAGGAAAATATACTTAATACGAAATTTAATACATATCAATCATAAACAACCCATCACTAGAAAGGTGAGATTAGTTGGAGTTTAGAATCAGTGGATGTGATTATAGATAACAACATGTAATTTTACTTTTTTTGAACTTCAAACAGCGAACATTATGTAGTTCATCACTAAAGGCAGTGGTATCATTCAGCCAGTTTGTACTGATTCACCTGAACTGCATGTTTTAGGGACAGACTACATAAATTCACAATTAAATTTTTGCAAGCTTGCTAAATTTTTTATAGCATAACTAAAATGAAAACAATAATAAATTATTATAAGGGGCATGAATGTGATTCATTGGAGGTTGCACATAATTACAATAGTGTTCAAAAAATGTGCATCATTTCTTAAAATTATATCATCTGAATAACCTAAGTATATGACATATTTCTTATAGATTGCATTAGATAAGATTGACATGCATAGATGATGATATAATATTGTTACTTTCAGTTATATAAGCACGCTTTGCAAGAGTTGCAGTCATTCTTTGCTTGTGTCAGGATGACAACAAAACAAAAAGATATTTATTAATAGTTTTGCCTTAATTATTAATAAATATCTTTTGTTTATATTTCTAATTGTGATGCTAGTCATTAATGTAACATCTATTGCAAAAAAGGATCATATATATGAAATTCCCAGGTAATATATATTTTATTGAACACTAATATATTCCTTGCTTGTAACTGAAGAAGATATATGGTTATATCGAAAACGTTTTTACTAATGGAATAAAAAGTTTTTTAGTCACTGCTTTTAGTGCTTTGGATTCTTAAGAATTTTCTATAATATATTGTAGATATATTTATTATAAAATTTAAGACATATACTCTGTATCTAATTGTAAGGCATTTATATCCAGTTATTTAAAAATTTATTTGAAAAGTAAAGAATATATGTAACAAAGTATTAGTGTAAAGTAATTTCTTTTTTCTATATTTAAAATATTTTTGTAATTTTTATGTAAAATTTGAAAAAATTTTTTAAGTAAAGTAGAAAGGGTCTTCAAATTTGTGACATCATGGTTAAAAAATTTGAAGCTTGATGTGACAAAAAGGGGAGGGTCAAAATGTTCAAAATAACATGACAGTCTATTGATACTCCCTTAAGAAATTTTAGAAATATTTGCAGTAATAACACATTATATAGAAATTCACATTTAAAAAAAAAAGCATTTGCATAAAGTTCCTAATTATATATTTTAAAAAAGTCTGAAAATGATCTAAATTATCTAACATCTATTGCTTATGAAAGTGTTAGAAAAGTATCATAATCCATGGTCAATGCAATATCTCCTAGAAGGCAATTTTCTACTTCCTCATCCTTTTCTAATTAAACATTTAGGAAAGTCAGATTCTAATATTCAGTAAATAACAATCTAAAATTTCATTTCTTATTAAAAAGCTACATACATATTGGAATACTTCTTACTTTAAGTATTAAATAAAAGTAAACAATAAGCCAAATAAGTAAGATAAATTGTTTATTTGAAAACGTTTTTGAACTAAACGATTTATCTTACTTATTTGACTTATTGATTATTTTTATTTAAGTTACATACAATATTAATAAAGGCTTTTCATTAATTTTATTTTTGCTAGTAAATTTTGTATGCAAATTTAATTAATATTTTTAACTGTATTATACAGAACAGATATTTTCTAGTTTATATAAATAATTAGAACTGAAGTTTTTTTTATATAAATTAAATTTGGTTTTCTTGAAAAAGAATTTAAAAAAAAATTCTGAATTGAAAATTTCTGGAATTACATGAAATACAGTGATTGCACTTTCGTGACATTATAGTGCCATATTATTCCCTGATTGAAAGGGCAATGATCTTGCTTGGAACAATATTATACTAGAAATAAACATAAATATACATAAATAATATATATATAAATTTAACAAATTTTGGACTTAGAATGTGCCAAATTTTATAAAAATTCTTTTTTTTTGAAATGTCACACACAAATATGATAATCAAATGTCCTATTTTATAAGAGATGTCTTTGTTTTATTAGTGCTGTTAGATATAGCCCCTTTTTTAAAATTTTGATAAACTTTTGTTTATCCTATTTTTCAAGATGGATGAATCTTTATTGATTTATATTTTTAGAAATTTGCAAAGATAGATTTTTTTCTTTTGATACTTTAATTTTAATAATTCTAACAGAAAAATTAATTTATTTGAATGTACTTAACCTGTTAAATCTCAGAACTGCAATTATTTTTCTAAGTGACAATCAAATCTACCTGAAATGCCAGTTTAACTTCTTTTTGTCACTAGAATTTTTTATATGAGCCACAGCACATTTATTTATTAATAGAATTATCTAATTTTGATATATTACTATAGTATTGGGTTGTTCGAAAAGTAATTTTGTTTTTTTCATGAAAATGAACAAAAATTTTTTTATGGTATATAAATATTTTATTTAATTATATATTGACCATTTGTCCAACACTTGTTGCCATCTTTTTGGTAGAAGCATGATTCCATACTCATAGAATTTCTGATCTTTTCTTGCAAAAAACTGAACCAAGTGATTTTTGGCATTCTCTTTGAAAGTAAGTGTTTTGTTGTCTAAAGAAGTCTGTGAAGACTAGAATAAGTAATAATCAGAGGGTACCAGATATGGCAAATATGGTGGGCGTGGTAGCATTTCCCATCCAAGCTGTAACAGCTTCTGGTGAGTCATCAAACTTGTATTAAGTTTGGCATTATCATGGTGAAACACTATTCCTTTTCTGTTAATCAATTCTGGCTTCTTCTGTTTGATGGAATCACTCTCAATTTGTCCAATTTGTGGCAGTACACTTCTGAATTAATTTGGAATTGTATGGTAGAAGCTTAAAAAAATTTCATTGAAATCCCACCACACAAAGAGCATCATTTTTTTGATGAATATTGGGTTTCAGAATGCTTTGAGCCAGTTCATTTCTTCTGCTCCATGATTGCTTGCATTAACTTTGTTATAAACAATTCATTTTTCGTCAACAATTATGATCCGCTTCAGAAAAGGATCATTTTCTTCACGTTTGAGCAGCAAATCACAGATGTTGATGCAATGGAGAATCGTTCTTTGAGAACATGCGGAACCCAAATATCAACGTTTCAATTGGTCGTGAATGACTGAATTAAAAAAATTCAATCTTGTAGCAATTTCTCATGTTATTATTTAGCGGTTTGCTTCAACAAATAGCATTATTTTGTCATCATCAGCTTTAACTAACTTTCCAGCATGTGGTGCATCTTTAACATCAAAACTGTCAGAATGAAATTTTGCAAACCAGTTTTGGCACTGGCATTCTGTTAACACATCTTCTCCCTACACTTCACAACTTTTTTCTTGCTTGAACAATCATCTTATTTTTTCGATAATAAAAAAGCAAAACATGTCGAAAATCCTTATTTTATTTTCCATTTTTGATAGGACCAAAAAAAAAAAAACAACTGCACAGAATCAAAAAAAAATTTTTTATAAATATACCTTGAAATGTCAGCTGTCAAAATTTATGACGATAATATGGCTTAGAATGAAATTGGTGGCTAAAAATACAACTGATGCCACTAGTGGGGAAAAAACAAAATTACTTTCCAAACAACCCAACAGATATCTTGACCAACATATACACTTTAGAAAAATTTAGAATTTTTTTACTTGGATTTTCCTAATAGAATTTGCCAACTAAAATCATTGGACTGAATGTATAATTTTCTAAGAATGACTGAAAATCAACTGTCTATTCAAAATCTTTCTTTTTTACCTTTGATAAAAATTCAGATGACATCATTGGTATGCTGCCAATTAGCTGTATAGGATAGAAAGGGAAGATTTTTATTTTATTTTCTTAGAGATATCATAATATGGCAATATCCAGATCATTAGAATTATTTAAAATCACAATAAAATGAAATACACTGTAGCCCTGCTATAAGAAACCTGAAATAAAGAACACCCACATTATCAAAAGTTTTGACACAAAATGGTTGGCCAGCCTATCTTTGCTGTGTCAAAACCATATGTATAATGAACAGTGCTATAATGAACAATTCCTGATTGCAAATTGATTTTACAACATGTAGCACACTATCCAACTTTAATATAACTGTTGTGAATGCACAAATTTGAATTCCCATTCTGTAATGTTCATAATGGTCATGACTTGAATTTTGTATTGGTTAGGACTCTTATAGAGACTGTGGCCATGGAGAGTATAAATAGCAGCAAGATCTGTTATCAATGCAGTTGAGCATAAACTTGTTAGGTCTCCTGTTGCTAGTATCTCCTTTCTTTGTTTTATCATGCCAACATAACATTTGTGTCAAGCTTTGTACTTTCAGCTGCCTTATGTTGAATTTGATTTTGTTTGAATTCAATACAGTATACTGCATTTTGTAAAGTGTTCGATAATTTGGTATAATGCAATGTCTAGTAAACGAAAAGTTCTGCACTTAGGAACAAAAATTAAAATACTAGATGAAGTGACATCAAAAAACAATTGAAAACAGAGATCATGACTGCCTATGGAATTCCAAAAAGTTTTATCTACAATTTTAAAAGATGAGAAGAAAATTTATGAACAGCAAGCATATAGTGTGAAAATAGTGTAAAAAAATATACAGAATGCTAATCATCGTGATGTTGATGGAGCTGTGAGTTTATGTTTACAGCAGGCACATGAATAGCAGATAACAATCTCTGGGCCTATATTACACAAAAAGTACAGAATTTCACTTTTGCACTGTGTAACATACTTCAGAGCTAGCAATGGTTGGCTAGACTAATTCAAAATTCGCAAAGGACTTGTTTTTAGAACAGTGTGTGGTGAAAGTGCAAGTGTTGATCCAAACACAGTAGATGATTGAATAAATGATACACTATCCAGACTTTCTGAAGGATATGCCCCTTGTGATAGCTTCAATGCTGATGAGACAAATTTGTTTTATAAATTAACACCAAACAGAACTTTAGAATTTAAAACAGAAACATGTAAAGGAGGGGAAAAATCAAAAGAAAAGATTACTGTTTTACTGGCATACAATATGGATGGTACTAAAAAACTTCAATCTTTGGTTATTGGAAAGCTGAAAAACCTAAGATGCTTTAAACCCACTATAGAACATCAAAATTTATGGTATATCAAATTTGTTAAACATCTAGCTGTATTTCTGATAGTTCCCCTCTATAACAAACTAAAACTTATGATTTCTGAGTTTGTTATAAAAGAATACACTGTTTTTTTATTTAATTTATTGCTTTTTATATTGTTTTAAGTACTATATGCTTATCTTAAAATTACATTTCATATTTATCTAATATATAATTAGGAGAAAGTGATTTCTAAGTAATTCCAGGTACATATACTAGTAGAACTTAAAAGTCAGGGCAGATGGTTTTGTATATGTTTTATTATTAGTGATATATTCTATGGATTGGAGAAAAATTATCTTTAATAAAACTATAAAATACAGGGTGTGCCAGCTAAATCCGGACAAAATAAACAATTTAATTAAACAAAATTTTACAATATTGATGATAGGAATCAGTATAGTTTGTTTATAGGTAAACACAATAATAAGTATATGTATGAGAACTAAAGAACAGCAAACGAACAATATAAAATTAATGTAATATAACATAGAATACCTAATTAATTCGATGTTTCATTTTATGATTTTAAATTCAATGTTTTCAATAACTTATATTCCTGTTTTCAAAATTAAATATGATTTTTTGAATAAGCATACGAGCACAATATATTAAAATTTTTACAATCTGCACCATTTTTCAATTTTCACTTTTGTTATTTTTCTTAAAAATACAAAGATTAAAATAATCATGAAATGTTAAAAAATAGCGATGTTATCAAAAGTGCACGTTTAAAGATTTCTCCAAGGCATTTTAGCAATTTTCTAAATCATATATTCCTATTTTGTGTGATAAAATTTTTATAAGTGCTCTAACACAACGTACATTCAGAATGATACGAAATTTTTCATTCAGCATACCAATGAAGTATTCAAAAGTTTATTAGAATTTTAAATACAGTAATATCCCGGAGTTACGTAATAGATGGGACCGGAAAGCATAACGTAAGTCGAAAATTACCTAAATCGGGGTACTTATAGATTCTCAAATCTAATTTCAGGTGCATATGTTCTTAACTGGCTCTTTATTACCAAAACAACAACAATTATAAAAGTTTATAATAGGTAATTGTAATTAAAGACTCTTAATGAAGATATCAGCAAATGAAATATGTGCATGCACTATATAATTGTGAAAATAACAAGTGGGTGACGGGATAGGATGAGAAATTACGTATCTCCGAATTTACTTAAGTCGAGTTTACGTAAGTCGAGGTATTACTATATTGTATAATGATGAGAGAATCAGCATATATGTATGATTGAGCAAATTATGCGAATATTTACCACTTTATGGTGAATTAATTATAATAAAATTGAAGTAATTTAAATATTTACAATTTCAAATTTATTTTATTTAGTTTTTTTAAATATTTTTACTCTAAAATAATCTTTCTAAATTTAAGCATTTTCACACAGAAAATCAGAATTTTAATAATTAGTGGATAAAACTAATAGTGTTTAGTTTATACGAATAGAATAATTACTTATATATATTTTTAAAACTTACCCTTCTAAACAATGAGCTGCTGTCAGAACAAAGTTTTCTGAAATTAAGACTCCTCCACAATAATGTTTCTGATTTTTCATTAATGCAGCCTGAAAAATTTATATTATAAAATATTTTATAAATATAAACAAAATTTTATTTTTCTTCATAAACTTACCATCCATCGCCAATCTTTAGGATCCGATATTTTACCTCCAACAATCTTAGTTCTATAATTAAAACCGCAGTCTGTAAAAAAGTAATAAATAATTCTTAATAAATCAGTTTAAAACTATATTATTGATATAAAAAATTAAAGTTTTAACCTTTAAACTGAGGCGGTGTTGTTTGGGGAACTGAAGGAACTGTTACTGGAGGTTGAGGTCTTTCATTTATTTCTGGAACTCTATCAGGATACACATAATTATAATTTCCATATTTTGTAAAAAATTTGTCAGGACAGCACACACCCACTAGTCTTCTACGTATGAGACAAATATTATTAAATAAGAGATTGTGATTGTATAAAAAATCTGGTAGGACACAAAATTGCAAAAATCGACAATGACCCGGCTCATTGTTAAATGTCGAACAACTTTCGAATTTATGATAAGGTTGTGCATCTGGCACATAAATGTACAATCTTATTGCAGGTAACCCGAATCTTCCTTCCGATTGACTGACAACATTAGACAATTCTTTTAATGCTCTAGAATCATTAATTGGCGGTCCACCTCGTTCTCCATATTTGTAATCAGGTTCTTTGATTGGTTCGCCTGGATTCCAATCTGTTTCTTCAGGATTCCAATCTGGTTCTTCAGGATTCCAATCTGTTTCTTCAGGAGGCAATTTTTTATTAATACCCGGTGGCAAATTTCCTCGATCTTCCTGCTTCTGCAATCCTGGTGGTAAAGCACCTCCTCTTCTTTCCTGTTGTTTTCTTAAGCCAGGAGGTAAATTACCTTTACCTAAAGCAACATATAAACTAATTAAGTAAACAATTCATTTATTCCATGCTTTAAATATAATTTCACCAATTACAAACTTAAAGTTTAGAAGATTAAACGTGTTATTGCATAAACTTCTATAATATAAACTAAAACTCTATTATAATAAAAATAAAACATATACTGTATTTTTTCTAGAAAATTATTATAGTAAATTAAAATTAGATATAATTAAACAATTTATAGATCCGCTATATAATCATTTACTAAATTAATTCAAAAATAAGTTCAGTTTCAAATACTGCATAAAGAAATTTCCTTAAATTTTGTACTCTCATCTTACAATAGGACCGAGTGAAAACATTAGAATTTCTAAACATATAACTAAGATAAAAAGGAACGAATACCTAAAATTTAAATGCTCTGCGATATGTTTTTTTGGAAGGAGACAGAAATGTGTAAGGAAAAATTAATTATATAAGACTCTTGATATAAATAGGAATTGCATAATAAAGAATGATTTCCTGATATTTGAATGCTTTACAATATTTGGATCATTAGATATTTTGATGACGTACAATGGAAAAATAAAGTTTATACAAATAATCCCTTGATATAAATAGGAATTGCATAATAAAGAATGATTTCCTGATATTCGAATGCTTTACAATGTTTGGATCATTAGATATTTTGATGACGTACAATGGAAAAATAAAGTTTATACAAATAATAAATTTTTTTCATAAAAAAATGGCTTAAAAATAAAAAAATATTGATAATTATAAATTATTAGAGAAGTTGAAAATATTTTCTTATATTTGCATTTAAACTGAGCATAACTTCACTACAAATATGAAGGAGATAACTTTTATAATTACACCCCAAAAGTAATGTCGTTTTTAGCATAAAATTTTGAAAGGATAATAGCCCATTTGAATCAGTAACAGTTTTCTAACGTTGTAAAAGCTTTAAAATCCATGTTTAGACAAGTTTAGACATGCTTGAACAAGTACAGTATAAAAAAGACATTATTTTGGGATGATCTGATATCTTTTATAAAGCAAGAATTGAATATTTTACGATTCTCGTAGAAACAACGAAGAAGCATAAATTGGATATAATATGTATATAAATTTATTATGCTCTTATATAGTACTTAATTTCATTTCTTAAAATATATCAAATATCTTTTTGGAGTCGAATTCCGAAACTCCAAAATTATTTTATGAAATTGTTTCTGCAGACCTGGTGGCAATGCCCATCTTCTATTAGCTTGTTTCCTTAAACCAGGAGGCAAATTATCTGCACAACGCCAATTTCCTCCTGAAACCATGTATAATTCAAAATTAAATTTTCACAACTCAATAAATCATGGAAAATATTTATACAATTATAATAAAAATAAAAATGTAGTCATGAAATTTCATTCCTAAATTCATGCATTAAAAACTATAAATCATTAATTACAATTACCTATTTAATAATGAAAAACCCATTTCAATTTTGTCAAAATAAAATTTTATGGGATCGAATTTAAAGTCTTTGTAGAATCGTTATTGAAAAGAATGTTTTCAATAAAACAAAAAGTTACAAGAGAAAATTTAAAAAATTTTCCTGAAACTGCATGTAACCCATTCATCGACGTGCATTTCACTTAAAATTCATTGAAATTATTTTCTACTATTACTGTATTTCATAATTTCAATGTTTCAAAAAGTATTTTTCAGATTTTTTTGACTGTCGTCTGTTCTAAAAGAGCTAGTGATTGTGTTTTCCCGAATTTTTTGCTGTCTCGAGGTTCGGGAATTCCCGAATTATTAATTTATTTATTTCTCGAGATTCGAAATTCCCTTTCGAAAATTCTCTAGAATCTCGAGATTTCAATTAAAATGTTTAGTTAAAAAAAATACCTGTTTTTAATGAGGATAAAAACAAAATGAGGCAGAAAAATTCGTGCAAAATGAAAACAAATAATATTGGGTTGTTTTATATTTGTTTTTTATTTAATATTTTAATTATATTGAAAAAATAATCGTATTTGTTTTACATTTATTTTTTTATTTAATATTTTAATTATATTGAAAAAATAGATCACATTTTTCAATAATATTGAAAAAATAATTGTATTTGTTTCATAATTACTGACAGTTTTTATTAAAATAGCTTTTCCACATACACAGTCTATTGGTTTATTTGCTAAACGGGTCTTGTGTTTGGATACAAAAATTCCAGAAATGGAATTTTAGTGTCCAAACTTATGTAGACCTATGTGAGCTTTTTAGTCTATACCACTGCTTATTTTTTACACGTCACTATATTTGACTATCTAGAGATTCTAGACCAACAGATACATCTCTTAGGAAAGGTTTAGAACCCTTCTATTTTGGCTACGTAATTTTCTAAGAGAGTTCTATAGTCGTGACCATTGAGTAAAGATGGGAGTTTTGGGGAATGATTAAGAACTAGCTATTCACTCATATCCTCTGATAGGCCTACACTGTATCAGATCTCACTACACTATATTTTTTATTTATCATAGACGTCATTAGACATACTGTTACTCCGACCAACCGCTAAATGGGTAAAAACCAGATATTTGTTTTGACTTTGTTATGTAAATGTCATCACAAATTTGTCTAGTCTACAATAACAGAAATCTTTAAAATTGCAACTAAAATAACTGAGTTTTGTAAATTTATTGATATATGCATTATATTAGATTTATATGCCTATTATAAATATTATTTTGTGATTAAATTTAGATAATTTTCTTTTTGAAATATAAAGCTAATAGATGTGACGCCAATAAACTATATAACTTATTCGCTTAGTTTATTGACTGGAAGACATCGCAGGGCCAAAATAATTGATGTATCGCTATGAAATTTTTAGAATATGAATTCGCAGAATTTTTTTAATTCTCGAGAATCTGGAATGAAATTTTCTTATAAATCTCGAGATTTCTCGAGACGGGAATCTGGAGCACAATCACTAAAAAGAACACTGTGACAAATAGTCTTAATATGATGAAGACATTTTGGTTGCTGATAAAAAGGCACTATAAACAACAAAAATTTTTTCATCAAATTTGTTGAATATCCATAGTTTAATTAAAATATAATTAATATATGAAGTAGTACCTCGGTATACGTCCTTAATCCGTTCCAGATCCTTGGATTTATAACAAACAGGACGTATACCAAACGAATTTTTCCCATAAGAAATAAAAGGAAAATGATTAATCCGTTCCTATGAAAAAAATCCTATTGTTTTTGGCATTATTATACATTGATGGGGTTGTATAAAATAATTTAAACACTTCTTAATACTAAAACACATAAATATAAAAGCAATTACAGTAGATGAAATAAATGAAAATTTAATCTCACTATCTTGTTGAGAAGAGTCGAGTGCCTACTAGGATGCTGCTGAGAAGAAAATGTTATTGTTTGGATTTTGTTTTTTACTAAAAATCTGTCCAAAGAACTTTGCTTCTGCCTTCTCCTCAGGATGTTTCGGAAATACGACATTGTCTGGTCATTACAGACAATGCTATTACGACTTGTTATAATTTTATATAAAGAATGTGTTTTTTAAGAAAATACACAACAGACTCATATTTATAGTCGGTCGTATTCCAAACAAAAGTCGTATATTAAGTAAAATTTTTCGCATCTAAATAGGACGTATACCAAGTTGGACTTTATATTCCAAAGCGGACGTATACTGAGGAATATACAATATTGATACAGTATTGTATGTATAAATCCATATATACAGTATTAAGGATTTAATAATAATAAATACTAGGCATGTTATTTGGTATAGCCAGTCATATTCTGCACATAATTTTATTTAAACGTAAATTATGTGCGTATATATATATATATACTGTATAGATAATTATATCAACTGTTACATCGTTGTGACACTATATCTCATAGGCTTGTGGTAGCATCATATATTAATACTATTTTGTGATACTACCCATCGTTATATCACTATGAAATCATATTGACGCGCGCGTTGCCATCTTTTGAATCCTGTGATCAATGCCAGAATTATTATCTCACTAATGATTTTACATATCCGTTTAAAGCTCATGATCTATCCCAAAATTATTACTGCGAACTTCAATTATACTATATTCCAATTTTAAACATTTTTATTTAGTAGAAGAACCAACAAACACCCAAGTTCGAACAGAATTCTGAAAAGATTGAACATGCATTTTCGTCACAACTCCAAAATGAGAGGCGGTTTTGACCCAAACTATCCTATGTTATCCGTAGAGAGATAGAAGACGCTCTGATTAAATTTGGTCCATAAAAATCAAATTGTATAGAAATGCATAGTATAGGGAACGGACAGACATTCAAACAGACATTTTTTTATAGACTATACAGATTATTAATGCAAGTTCTATGTTATTTTGGTAGAATACAATCACATTATACAACTGATTTAAATCAATTAGCCTTAATGTTTCAAATTTAGGATGGTTGCTGTTAAATATTTTATTCAAATATAAATGTAAGATTAATAACAAACAACTTAGAAATTTACGGCGAATTTGAATTTCGACTGTAATAATTCCTGCAATAAAATTAGATTTAAGAGAATCGCTGCTGTACTTTTAATCTCAAATCACATAATTTTTTTAAAGTATTTTAAAATATTATACAGTATAACATAATAAGTTATCAGAATCGTATTAAAATTGAAATAAAAACTTCTAATTTGTATTTACAGCAGGTAAATAAATTTTACATTTATCGGAAAAAATGATAAAATGGATAATTTGTCTTTGGAATTATAATTTTGATATAAAAAAAATACTAGACATTATCTTACATTATTGGCAATGCAGTAAACAAGACATGATTAATGTCTGTACAGTGAAATATTAAAAAGAATGGTTAATTATAGAGAAAAAAACTTCTTAATATAAATAGCCGTAGCTTATTATTATTAGTTTTGAACGAGTTAGCGTTACTGTGTATGTATATAATAGTATATAAAATGCTAACTCGTGTGTAACTAATAGGAAGCAAAAACTATCAATTAGAAGAACGAGTCTCTCAAATGTAACAAGTTTGTGATGATAAATAAATATTTAAATTATTTACACGACAAATTATCATCCACTTTCTCTAAATATTAGAATATAATAAGATTAAGCGTATTGTTGAATTTTAGTTACCTGGTTTTTTTGCTTTGACGAAAACATCATTAAACAAGCACGATGTAAACAATATAACAATAATACACGATAGTATTAAAATATTCATTCTTCAAATATCCTAAAAACAGATTGACATTCTGTCAAAGATATAAAATATTCACTTAATTCCTTAGATCCGTTTTCGAACTACGAATAATCAGTTGTTTATCAGTCACTTGTAAAATTACTGAAATTTTCCCCTTTTGCGACAATCATGCTGAAGAACGTCATAAACGCACTTGACCTGCGCTAACAAAATATTCCCAGGAAAAAAGAAAAACCTGTTCTGCAAACGAGTTTATTTAATATTCTTCGAATAGTATACGCCAGTGTTTTAAATTTATCAGAATAACAATATCAGTAGTACTCAATTTTAATACTAATTAGATTGTTTTATATAACATCATGAAGGAAGTACATTTAGTAAGGAGCAACTAAAAAAACTCGAGCGTACGATAAATTAATCCAGTACATATAGACATTCATAAATTGTCGTACGACTTACATCAAATGTCACACTGGCATTGCTTTCTTGACATTTTGACATCACAAGGAAGAAGTTTTATAATTTCTTCCTAACGACTACTTCGTCACGTGATCGTATATCATAAATCGTAAAGCCTTGAAAACGTAAACCGCATTGTATTTTTGCGAAATTTTGAGATTCGTTAAATAAATAAGAAGAATGGTAGACGGATGCAAATTTAGAAATAAAAAGGTCAAAATTACTAGACCTATGCTCTATGCCATTTCATTTCCGCGAATTTTTATTTATAAAAGTTGATGATGAAAAATCTACATTATATTAGTACACGATTCTTATAAAATAATTCATTAAACACGTCTAGAATAAATAATCATTATAAATGCGATATAATTAAATATGGTGTAGATGATAGTGTATGTATATTTTTACCATAATTAAATATGTTATAAAAATTTCATTCAAATTCAGTTTCAAATTCTTCTCTAAATATTTGCCATATGTTTGAAAATTTTAAGTATCTCTCTTTACTGTGAAATGCTTAACAATAAATAAATAAATATTTTTAAATACAACACATTGGATTTGAATTTTTTATAAGATTTTTTCGCTTTTTTTTTCATCTTTTCTTTAAATTTGAGAATTAATTTTATCATGATAACTTTTATTGATTAAAATATTTTTAGGTCTCCTTGAGAGTAAAGGCCTGTTTCCACTTATGTTTCCACTGAATGCGCTGTGCGCGACTCACAGTGCGTGGCGTATAGCGTACTTGTGGAAACATGAATCTGCGCAGACAAATAGTGCGCCGTCCGCTTTACGCTGTCATCTAGCGGTAGTAGATATTTCTGCTTTCTGCTTGCGCACAAACAAGATGGCGGCTCACACGTGGAATGCCTATCGATATATAGATCGTTAGGAATACATTACTAGACGAAAAAAAGAAACTTTTATAATTGAATGAAGCAAATAATAATATTTTTTCCATCATTTCTGTGGATTTGATAATGAAATTATTATTTTACAACTAATTTATTTAACTAACTTATTTATTAACTAATTTATTTTAAATTATTATTTTACCGTGTGACAGAAGTAATTAATTCAAAAATTTCCCAAGAGAGATTGCTGTGGAGTATGAAAAGAACTTCTGAAAGTTGTTAAAAAGTATTGATATATAAACAACATTAAATTCTGTTTATATCTGTTTGTTTCATGTCTTATTTCAATTTATTAAATCAAATTATTAATAGTATTAATTTACTTTTTTAGCTTAAACATAATACAGCATTACAACAAATATTTAGAATATAATAATGAATAGAAGTGATTTATATGATTAATTTTACTGGAACACAAAGTTTCCATATCTGTTGATTGATATTACAGATTTTTATATTCACCATGGTTCTCAGTGTAATTCTGGAACTTGTATAGCACTAAGAACCATAGTGAATATAAAAATCTGTAATTTCAATGAACAGATATGGAAACTTTGTGTTCCAGTAAATTAAATATTTAGAAATCAATGACTAAAATGATTATGCCAAGATATTGCCCCTGCAGGAGAATTAAAATTAGCTTCCATTTCTGTCTAGGCTAAGCTCAGGTCATCAGCTCAGTAAGAGGGGAGTGGAAACAATTTAAGCAGATTGTGCGCAGCGCATTTGCCGCTGACTATTTGCGCTAGCGCATTTTTTCGTCCGCGAGGAGTAAGTGGAAACAGGCCTTAAGTTATGGGATCACCTTGTATCTGTTCGATGCTTTTTCTGTTTGTATGTACCTATTAATAATTTTTAAACTATTTTAGTAGATTTTTAAGAAAGTTGATTGTGATGTTTTTTCAGTAAATATCACTTCGATACCGTATTATTTAACCCTTTAGTTGTAACTATTTAAAAATGGCGGACGTTCAAACTTCTGAGATACTATTATCGTTGATACTATTGATTCGATTTTATGAAATTTAGTAAGATAATCACGTCATTTGAATACGATCTGCAATTATTTAAAAATGGCAGATGTTCAAGCTTCGAAGATCTCTCCTTGATAACTTTTGAACTATTTGATTGATTCATATAAAAATTTTAAACCTAAGTACTGTACAAAAATTTTATACAGTACTTAGGTTATTACTCAAATAAATTATTTATATTTAAATATTACCTAGGCAGTGCAGCGTATGCCAGCAAATATGTAATAATAGTAATAACACGGGAGAAGCCAAAAAGTTCTTAACCTCATCATGTTATATGTATGCTATAACTCCGTAATTGTAAACAGTGATAGGTCAAAACAGTCAGTGTCAAAACAAAAAAGGCATGCGTCTTAGTAAGCTAAGACGCATGCCTTTTTTGTTTTGACAGGTCCTGTTTAACCGGGGCTAGAAGCGTGTTAGTAGAAGAAGGTGTCATGCTAGACAAAATTGAGCATCAAACTGTGATAGAGTTCCTTCATCTTCAAGAGAAAACTTGAAAAAAATCCACGAAGAGGTGTCAGCTATACATGGCGAGGAATGTCCATCATATGAAACTTGAAACAATGGAAACGGAAATTCAAATGTGGTCGCACCAGCCAACAGGTCATGTTGTCAGTTTTTTGGGTCAGGAAAATTGTCATATTGACAGATTTCTTACAAAAAGGGAGCGACAATAATAGGGACATACTAAAGAAACTTGCTTTAAAAGTTACTGGACAGTATTAAAGAAAAGGACGTGGTTTGCCGTCAAAAGTTTTATTGCTATTAATTGACAATGCACCTGCACACCGAGCTGCAAATATGGCTATGAAACTTTGCCCCATACCCGTATTCTTCCAACCTGGCACTTTTCTTCTAGTTTGCCGTCAAAAGTTTTATTGCTATTAATTGACAATGCATCTGCACACGGAGCTGAAAATATGGCTATGAAACTTTGCCCCATACCCGTATTCTTCCAACCTGGCACTTTTCTTCCTGTTTCGAAATATGAAAAAAAAAAAAAAACAAATTTACGAGAAAGAAATTTCTTCGATGATGAGGAGGTCATTACTTGTTTGCCTTCAATACTGCCGATTTCTACAAAGATAGAATTAAACAACTGTTTCACAGATGTGAGAGGTGTGTGCCTCTAAGAGGTGAATGTGTAAAGAAGGAAGATTTGAAGGACCAACTTTCAGTGCCCTAACACATCTGCGTCATGATGAAGGTAAGAACATTTTGGCTTATACATAACTATATTAATATTTTATTTTTTATTATCATAGAAAATGTATAGTTATTTGTATACTGTCATACTAAAATAATTGTGAATTCATACGAAATCATATCTGAAAAATAGCTATTTACCGAGTTAAATATTCAGATGAGGAGGTCATTACTTGTTTGCCTTCAATACTGCCGATTTCTACAAAGATAGAATTAAACAACTGTTTCACAGATGTGAGAGGTGTGTGCCTCTAAGAGGTGAATGTGTAAAGAAGGAAGATTTGAAGGACCAACTTTCAGTGCCCTAACACATCTGCGTCATGATGAAGGTAAGAACATTTTGGCTTATACATAACTATATTAATATTTTATTTTTTATTATCATAGAAAATGTATAGTTATTTGTATACTGTCAGACTAAAAGAATTGTGAATTCATACGAAATCATATCTGAAAAATAGCTATTTACCGAGTTAAATATTCATAAAGAAATGAAGTAATATTTATTCTAATAAAAAAGCTCTTCTTTTAATAATAGACAGAAATGGATAAATTCACATAATTAGTGAAAACTTAAACTATTAAACACATCTTAAATTTATTTTCCTTTCCTTGCTTTTCTACTCTTTGTGGTTTCTAATAATCATCAATACTTTTTCTATTTCCCTTCGGCGATGAATGGAGAATTATAAATTTATTCTTCATTCATCTTTATTATATTGTTATACATGTACTGAAAAAAATTGCATTTCTCTTATAGTAATGAGTTCTAACAGAATTTTCGTTTCTTCATTCAAATACATTATGAATGGGTTACATAAAACGAAAATTTCTATAAATAATCAATTCTTCAACACATAAATCTAATTTCTTTTCAAGATGATTATTTTTGTTTTCGTTGTTGATTATAAACGACAGGATTGATTATAACTGCCAACTTAGAAACTCTTTTCATAAAAAGTTTATTAAAAGTTATATGCAATAATTATTGTAGTTATTATATTAAAAAATGAAGATATTATTTACGTTCAATAAGCAAACAAAAAGATAAATTATCAATCAATTAAAGAGCTAACTCGAGAATAAATAACAAATAATGTTTATAAATTTCAACGTCCAGGAACGTAAGTTCAATATCATAGGCCTGTTCAATGATGCAGTTAAAGCCATTTTCACTTATAATAGTCACCACACTTCGTCCGTAATACCGATTCTTTCATAAAATTTTATTAAAAATATTAATAATAATGAAAACAAATAACTTCACCAATTCTCTAATTTAATTTTAATTAATATAATTAACGAAATTTACTTATTCTTCGCCGTTAATATATAAAACGTGTTGCTGAAAGTTCGATGATGTAAGATAAAATTGTTGTCTTTCTTTCACTAATTTCTTATACATTCTGGAAACATGAAAGAAATTCCATTTAAACAGAATAAATACAGTAATATTTAAGAAAAGTATTTTAAATTTTTTAAAAATTTTTGATTTAAAAATGACAGAGTAACTTTTTATCATCAACTATTCTGACTTCTGTTAGAGTTTTTTACATTAAATCTATATTATCAATTTAAAAATGTTTTATGGTATTTTTTTTGAATCGATGAATATTAACTGTAATTATGTATAATATTTTCGCTTGTAAATAATTATATCCAGTACAAAAGAATGGATAGAAAGTTAACGTTAGAAAATATTTGATTAGTGAATTTGCAGTTATTTAATATGACTTTATTAAGAATGATAATTAAAAATTGATTCCATAATTTCAAGTATTTAATATCGAAAATTTGTTCGATGGTGGTTTCCTTAATTTCGAAATTATTTCCTAAAAGACAATATAAAAAATTAAGAATTAAAAGTTGTCAATACTTCATTATGATAGGATACCATATTTTAATTCTTCATAAAAAAATAAAGTATGCATTTTTAATATATAAATTTCTAATTTTGACAGATTACAAATTTATTATTTATATTCTTTCAGTTTATTTTATAAACTTAAGAATATATATAATAATAAATGAAACTATTAATTTGAAAAAATTAATATATATATATGAATAAACTTACTCTTCGCCTTTAATATATAAAACGTGTTGCTGAAAGTTTGATGGTGTAAGATAAAATTGTTGTCTTTCTTTCACTAATTTCTTATACATTCTGGAAACATGAATTGCCAAATATATTAAAATAACTGTGAAGTTTCTATATTACTATTATGTATCTTTATAATTAAATGACTAGACAAATTGTTATTGTTGGAATGGTATATCATAGTCTTACATGTAATCCGTACAAGCACTACAAGCAGTTTAGGATAACTCAGTATTTATTATACTTCAATCTCAGAGCACAAACATTTTTAGTGCTAATTTGCACCCTCCTCAGGTACACTGTTCTATTATAACAACTTTTTTTAGAAAACTATTCTTAGAACATATATATTAGAAAAGAATTGTATAAGAACAAACATAACAATATTCGAACAAATCATAGAATAACAAACATTTGTTATTCTATGATTTGTTCGAATTTTGTTATGTTTGTTCTTATATATTAGAAAAGAATTGTATATGTTCTAAGAATAGTTTTCTAAAAAAAGTTGTTATAATAGAACAGTGTACCTGAGGAGGGTGCAAATTAGCAGCAAAAATGTTTGTGCTCTGAGATTGAAGTATAATAAATACTGAGTTATCCTAAACTGCTTGTAGTGCTTGTACGGATTACATGTAAAACTAAAGAAGGTATAGCAGTTGTTAATCAGGAAGTTTTAAGTTTGGTATATCATAATTAATTAATGATTAATACAGGGTGTCCCAAAAAATATACTCATACTTTAACTGAATATTAAACATATATTTAACTTTGCTCAAGGTGTTTATTGATATGTTTACAGGCCTAATAAATAAATTAACAAAAGGTATTGATTTATTGAGTAGATTAGTCTTTTCCACAAGTTGTTTACACATTCATGCATGTTTGAAAATGTTCAAATTCATTTTTTCCATTTTCCAAACAAAGTTGATAATGTTGACCAATGGATGCGACAACACTTAACATATCATTTGGAATTGCAAGTTTGGCATTATTTAATAATTTTTTGATCTGTAACAAAACAAAAAATATATTAATGATGGGCTGATAAATTTACACATTTTTTTGGGACACCCTGTAGTATTAAAAAACTGGATTTATGAGATGACAAATAAATTGATAAATTACTAATGTAATAAAACAGGAAAATTTAAGTCAATCAAATCATTTTGCTATATTATACATTAAAAGATAGAATTTCCAAATAGAATATATATTTATAAATTTAAATGCAATGATAATGGATGCATTATAAACCAAAAACATTTCAGAAAATAAAATACTTCTGCATTTGAGAATTTATCTTGTCATTATTTAACTTATGTAGTTTTGCATTGTTTCTAGACCATTCTGCTATCATGTTAAAATTTTGGAAGTTTTAAAATTTTCTAAAATTTTACAATAAATTGGCACACTTATCAATTCATTATTATTTTTTCAAATTTAAAAATACTAAACCTAAACAATGCAATCCTTTAAATAAATAAAAGTATTTTTTTCTTCATTTAGTAAAATTATTATAACAATATCCATAATCAATGTATTTTTAATAAACAGAATATAAAAAAAAAAAAAAAAAAAAAAAAAAAAAAAAAAAAAAAAAAAAAAAAAAAAAAAAAAAAAAAAAAAAAAAAAAAAAAAAAAAAAAAAATACAGGTGGAGTATCCCCAATTTGAAATGCTTGGAACAGAGTATTTCAGATTTTGGAATATATGACATGGCAGAATTGAAAAGAAATGAGAAAAAATTCAGACTTTCAGAAAAATTTTTTTTTATTTGAAATAAACAACAATTATGAATACAACAAACAATGTAATTGTATTTATTTTACTACCTTTGAAAGAATTTTATCACTATTATTCCTAGAGTTATCACTATCAAACCTTTTTGACATATTTTAATGATGCATAAACAATATAACAGAAAATAAGCAATCACAGAAACCTCACAATGACAATCTTTAATGGTTTACTGGATCATGACAGTGTGCCATGGCTGTCTAAGAAATATTGCATCTTTCATGGTGCAAATACTAGTAGTACTATTCCAAAAAGTTCTCTGTTATGAAAATGAAGTTATGGATTTTGGACTATTTCAAATTTCAAATTTCAGATTAAGGATTGAGATATTCAATCCATACTTTCAGAAAATTAATTTATTTTTGCAAATAATATTTGAAATAAACAATTATGAATACAACAAACAATGTAATTCTATTTACTTTACTACCTTTGAAAGAATTTTATCACTATTATTCCTAGAGTTATCACTATCAAACCTTTTTGACATATTTTAATGATGCATAAACAATATAACAGAAAATAAGCAATCACAAAAACCTCACAATGACAATCTTTGATGGTTTACTGGATCATGACAGTGTGCCATGGCTGTCTAAGAAATATTGCATCTTTCATGGTGCAAATACTAGTAGTACTATTCCAAAAAGTTCTCTGTTATGAAAATGAAGTTATGGATTTTGGACTATTTCAAATTTCAAATTAAGGATTGAGATATTCAATCCATACTTTCAGAAAATTAATTTATTTTTGCAAATAATTTATCAAAATAAAAACCATTTAAAAATTACATATATTTTAAGACAGTATTTGATGAAATTTATAATTTTTAAATAATAAATAAAATCATAATGATTGGTACATTTATTAACACATCAGACTTAAATTAAAATGTCATCTAACATTTAATGCATGGAAATTCAAAATTGAATGGCAAAAAATAGATAACAATTAACTATTATACAGAGTGTCCCGTAAGTCGTGGTCGTAAATTTAATGGTATGCATATTAAATAGCAAGATATTATACAGAGTGTCCCATAAGTTGTGGTCGTAAATTTAATGGTATGCATATTAAATAGCAAGGAACAAAAGCTCTCTATGAACATAGGTCGAACAACGCATTGTTTCCGAGAAATGATGACTTTATTGACAAATGGAACAACAACCCATACAGGTGTTCCTTTGGTAATGTCTTGAACTTATAGCAAATGCTCAAAATGTCTACCATGAACATGGCAGCATGTTCAGTTCTTCTCCTCAAAGAGGCACACAAACATTCGCAAAGACCAGCATTCTCTCGCATGTTTTCAAAGGCGTTCTCCAGTGATGGCAAAAGGCATCCACAGTATCCACTCGTTGCGCATACACGTGCTCTTTTAGATAGCCCCAGATGCAAAACAAGGCGTCCACAGTATCCACTCGTTGCGCATACACGTGCTCTTTTAGCCCCAGATGCAAAAGTCCAATGGGTTCAAGTCTGGAGATTGAGGAGGCCATGCATGTGGTCCACTCCGACCAATCCATCCTCTGTTTCTGACATTCAGGTGATAATGAACGGGTGCACCATCATGCATGAACCACATTTGTTGGCGAAGGTATGGCCTGTTCCTGTGCAGCAGCCCAAACGGTTTGCGGACGTCCTTCGTGGGGAGTGTTGCTAAATGTACCAGTGTCATGAAAACGCTGGTGAAGATGGATGAACATGCGACGATCAGGGTGCCCGACCAATCCATCCTCTGTTTCTGACAGTCAGGTGATAATGAACGGGTGTACCATCATGCATGAACCACATTTGTTGGCGAAGGTATGGCCTGTTCCCGTGCAGCAGCCCAAACGGTTTGCGGACATCCTTCGCGGGGAGTGTTGTTAAATGTACCAGTGTCATGAAAACGCTGGTGAAGATGGATGAACATGCGACGATCAGGGTGTCATCGGTTTGGGTACGTGTCTCTATAAAGACATGCCGCATTTGCTGCATTCCCATTTGCCTGACCGTACGTGAAATGCATATTCACCAACTCGGCATTGTTGTAACCTGCTGCAGCCATGTAGTCTCACTCAAACACAGTCTAGGCAACGAATCAGTCAGGTCTACTTCCTTCCATTTATATGAACAGGGAATTCCATTTACATGGCAAGGGGAAGAGGTTTAGTTTCTTTACGTAGCATCACCATCATTTCTCGGAAATGATAGGTTGTTTGACCTATGTTCATAGGGAGTTTTTTGTTCCTTGCTATTGAATATGCATACCATTTCATCATTTCTCGGAAACGATACGTTGTTCGACCTATGTTCATAGGGAGTTTTTTGTTCCTTGCTATTGAATATGCATACCATTAAATTTACGACCACGACTTACAGGACATCCTGTATTATAGGATATGAATGTAGTACAGTAATCCCTCAAGGTTATGTTTTAGGTCGTTCCAAAATTGGAAACATTATTCAAAATGATATAAATTAAGTCAGATTTTCCCATAAATGTAATGCTAAAAATGGAGCGATTAGTTCAAAGCAAAACATTTTGATCAAGAAAATCAGATATACTTATTCTATATTTATTAAAGATTTACAAAAAATATGAAATTGACAAATCAAATGACAATTTACAAAGAAATGGTACTCTCTCTTGAATTACAGCAAAGCATTAAAAAAATCACTAAGATCCAATTACAAAAACTGTGATAAACAAGTCCTTAACCATGGCTTAAATAAATGGTTGGATTAGTCATGAGGAAATGCTTCAGTTTTCTACTATGAAGGACCTGAATTCAGGTCCTTCATAGTAGAAAGCTGAAAATTATTCAATAGGTAACAAATTTTCCACAGCTTGTTATTTTGGAAAAGCCTGTTCTGTACAGTGGAGAACAGACTTTTCCAAAATAAGCCCATTGAGGCAATCCTATTTTTCTTTCAAAAATAGAACAAATTTTCCACAGCTTGTTATTTTGGAAAAGCCTGTTCTCTACAGTGGAGAACAGACTTTTCCAAAATAAGCCCATTGAGGCAATCCTATTTTTCTTTCAGTCCATTCATAATGGAGCTAAGTATATTTTCAGGTTTTATTCTAAGTAGCAAACTAATAAGTTTTATTAGTGAATCCTTAGCTTATGAATAATAGTTATTTTGTTTCCTCAGTGTGAGAATACTTTCATTTGTATGGATTTGATTTACAAAAATTATCATATATAAAATCAAATGCACTTAAAAATGTTTTATGCCTTTTGTTTTCCTGTTGTTGATTGAAGCTTTTATTGTTTATAAAGGATAAACTGTTACAATGAATGAGTTAGTCTTTTCATTTTTTAAGTGATTCATTTTGCTATTAAAAGTGAAGCTTGAGTGAGAAATGCGATGTCTGTTAACAAAAAAAAATGCCTAAATAAATCAAGTGCTGAATTTTGAGAGATAAGAAGAGAGACTGTTTATAGAAAATTTTGAGAAATTCTTCTAAAAGTAACCATGCATCTTCTCTATTCTTTGCCTTGTCCATTGCTCATCTGAATCAAAATTCTCAAGAATTTCCATACAAGTTCAATAAATCCAATCCCCTCGATCAATTCTGAAATTGTCATGGCTTGATTTTTAGCATAGGTTAAGATCAAATTCTTCACACACACTTTGCTTTCATATTTCAATAAGATCAAGTTTGAGATCCTTATTATGGGAGTTCTGCATCTCAAAAACATCTTCAGATATAACTTCCAAATCAAATTTGCTGCCATATGAGGTTCTTATTGCCTAGGCCAGCGGTTCTTAACTTATGTAGTCCGAGGACCCCCCTCTTGAACAACATTTTTTTTTTGGGGACCCCATCCCAACCCTAGGCATTTTACGTCGTTCTTGATACTTAATTTCTGGATCAATAATCTCATAGGAGTTCTTAACTTATGTAGTCCGAGGACCCCCTCTTGAACAACATTTTTTTTTTGGGGACCCCATCTCAACCCTAGGCATTTTACGTCGTTCTTGATACTTAATTTCTGGATCAATAATCTCATAGGCACTACGTTATAATAAATATTACTAAAAACGTATCGCTGGTTATTTTAATAAATGGTCTTGCGCATTTATAGAGATGAACATTTTTATTAGGATATAAAATAAAAAACATAAAATGAATAAAAATAGTAGTAAAAAGAATTAAAAACATTACAAATTATAATACATTAAACTCATACAAACATTTCTTGGTCAAATATTGGTCAAAATAGATCTTATGATGTTTTCTGTAAATAATTTTTACTTAATGAGATGGGTGCAGTTGTTTTCTTGAAACCAGAACCGCAATGTTGGGCTCTATGTTGGAAAGTTTTATTCTGAGGTCAGCTTCTACATTGAGTTTGTTTCTATACTTTGATTTCATATATAACAGTACCGTAAAAGCCTGTTCACATAAATATGTTATGCAGAATGGAATCAAATGTTGGAGTACTTTATTTGCAAGTGCAGGGTAATCAGATCTGAGAAGTAACCAAAAGTTTATGAGTTCAGTTTTGTTGAATTGTAGTTTCAAAGATGTATTGCTTGATAATTCTATGAGAATATCTTGTTCAAGTATAGATAAATGTTTAGCATTAGTAACTTCCATTTTGAATGGATCTCTAATTCAGTTGTTGCCAGAATCAGGACTGGGAAAATAATTCCTAAAGCTGCTTTTTAGAGCCATTAAATGTTCAATAAAAATCTGCCATGTTTCATTAAGGAGCTTTATTCGAAGTTTCTATAAAATCATTGAGTGTTGGAAAAGACTCATACATACAGTTGTGAATGCATTTCAACCACAAGTCGATTTTTTTTTATAATCGCTTTTATTTTATCTTCAACTTTAAATATATTTGCAGCTGTACTTTGTAGTACATACAGTTGTGAATGCATTTCAACCACAAGTTGATTTTTTATAATCGCTTTTATTTTATCTTCAACTTTAAATATATTTGCAGCTGAACTTTGTAGGTTCAAATTCAGTTCATTAAAATAAGTAAAAATATCAGTCAAGTAAGCAACCTAGCTAACCTAAAAATGTTACACACAATCTATATTATATTGCAGGGGTTCTTAAACTTATGTAGTCCAAGGACCCCCCTCTTGAACAACATTTTTTTTGTGGACCCCATCCCAACCCTAGGCATTTTTCGTCATTCTTGAGACTTAATTTCTGGCTCAATAATCTCATAGGCACTATATTATAATAAATATTGGTGAAAATGTATCGCTGGTTATTTTAATAAATGAACTTGTGCATTTATAGAGATGAACATTTTTATTAGGATATAAAATAAAAAACATAAAATGAATAGAAATAGTAGTAAAAAGAATTAAAAAAGTTACAAATCATAATACATTAAACTCATACAAACATTTCTTGGTCAAATATTGGTCAAAATAGATCTTGTTATAATGTTTTCTGTAAATAATTTTTACTTAATGAGATGGGTGCAGTTGTTTTCTTGAAACCAGAACCACAGTGTCAGGCTCTATGTTGGAAAGTTTTATTCTGAAGTCCGCTTCTACATTGTGTTTGTTTCTATACTTTGATTTCATATATAACAGTACTGAAAAAGCCTGTTCACATAAATATGTTGTGCAGAACAGAATCAAATGTTGGAGTGCTTTATTTGCAAGTGCAACATAATCAGATCTGAGAAGTAATCAAAAGTTTGTGAGTTCAGTTTTGTTGAATTGTAGTTTCAAAGATGTATCGCATGATAATTCTATGAGAATATCTTGTTCAAGTATAGATAAATGTTTAGCATTAGTAACTTCCATGTTAAATGGATCTCTAATCCAGTTGTTGCCAGAATCAGGACTGAGAAAATAATTCCTAAAACGGCTTTTTAGAACCATTAAATGTTCAACAAAACTCCGCCGTGTTTCATTAGGGAGCTCTTTATTCGAAGTTTGTATAAAATTGTTGAGTGTTGTTAAAGACTCATATACACAGTTGTGAATGCGTTTCGACCACAAGTCAATTTTTTTATAATCGCTTCTATTTTATCTTCAACTTTAAATATATTTGCAGCTGCACCTTGTAGGCTCAAATTCAGTTCATTCAAATAAGTAAAAATATCAGTCAAGTAAACAACCTTAGTTAACCAGGAAAACTCGTTAAAACATCCATTCAGTTCATATTGCGTATCCATTAAAAATAATCGTATTTCATCACAAAGCTCAAAAAGGCGATTGAGTACTTTCCCACGTGACAACCAGCATACTTCTGTGTGTAATAATAGGTGTGTATGTTGACTTCCCATCTCGCACAAAACTTTAAAAACTCGGGAATTAAGTGGACGAGCCTTAATGAAATTGACAACTTTAACAACTTCATCCAATGTTTTTTTCAAATTTGTTGACATATTTTTGGATACTAATGATTCCCTGTGTATGCAGCAATGATTCCAAATGACCTGAGGTGCTACACCTTTAATAAGAGTAATCAATCCAGTTCTTGTTCCTGACATTACACGAGCCCCATCAGTGCAAATTCCAACAGATTTTGACCACTCAATTTCATTTTTGGTTATAAAATGATTCAAACTATTAAATATGGCTTTAGCTGTAGTACACGAAGGTAGTGAATCACAAAATAACAAATCCTCTTGTATTTTATATTCAAATTCATATCTAATAAATGCTAACAAATTAGCATTATTAGAGAAATCGGTACTCTCATCCAACTGTAGTGAGTAATATTGACTTTTGAGCACTCTTGAAATTAACTGCTTTTTTATATTACATAACATGTCTTCAATCGTATTCTTGACTGTATTGTTCAATAATGAAATCAAATTAATATCTTTTGTTGCTTTAGCCCCCAACATTGTATTCATTATTACTTTTGTAGCAGGAAGAATTAGTTGCTCTGCTATATTATGGGGTTTTCCAGCTTTTGCTATTAGTAGGGATACTTCATTTGATGCTTTAACTGCTTTTTTATTGATATGACTGTCTTTTGCATCAGATTTTGACTTGGAACAAGTTCTCGTTTTTTGATTTCAAAAAAATCAATAAACTTATTAATGTATTCACTGTATTTTGTTTGCAAATGATGTCGGAGTTTGCCTGGTTTCATACTTTTGTTTGATAAACTTTCATGACATAGAACACAGACAGATCTTTCCACATCTTTAAAGTGAATCCAAATGATAAATACTCATCACTTTTTTTCAATTTTACATTTCTTGATGGATTTCAAGGTTGATGCTCTATCATCTGAGTCACTTTCATCTATATTTTGTTTCAGTGTAGATCCAATTTTTAGCCAATAATGGTGTTTTATGTTTAGCTGTCAAAATCAAGCAGTGAAAGCGGGGTGTAGCAGATTCAGCCAGGATGATTGAACACGATGTAGCTGGAAGCAGTAAACAGTCACAACTGAAGGCATGACAGAAAGACGTGTAGTGCATGTAGTACACACAGCACATAGGAGTAACATGGAGGGGATAAGCGCACAGTGTTGCCACCTAGTCAGTGATCGAAACTCGGACACTAAAAACAATTTTTTTGTACAATGTTTTAGTTATAAAATATAGAAACATGAAAAAAGTCAACTTCTGACAAAATTACAAATAATAATGTAAACATTAAATAATTTTTAAGCAATATGATATAAAAATAAAAAAAATACATAAAAATCACAGAACATAATAATAATAGGTTCATGTTTTATTTATTGCCTTAAAAATATATTTTTTATTGTTCTGCGCTTCTTGCCTTTTCATCGTCTTCTTGAACTGTTTGCAACCATTTTTTATAATTTCGCGGACCCCGAGTAATGGCTACGCGGACCCCTGGGGGTCTGCGGACCACAGTTTAAGAACTACTGTTATAAGGCATTAAATTAAAGAAAACTACTTGCTTACTTTCTTAAATAAGTAAATAAAACTCAGCACTAAATAGCAAGTATAAATTTTTAATTGGTATAACGTTTTCGAGCCATATTAGGCTCCTCTTCAGTACCATACATTAAGCAAATATAGTTTAAACAGAACATTCCAGAATAACTAACAGATATTTTAAAAAAAAAAAAAAGGTTATACCAATTAAAAATTTATACTTGCTATTTAGTGCTGAGTTTTATTCACTTATTTAAGGCATTAAATAAATGTCAAAAGGAAGTACCACATGACGCTACTGTGAGCTGTAGCATTGTATGCGGAACTCAAGAAGCAAAATGCATATGATTGTTTGGAATAAAAATTGGCCATTGCGCATGTGCAGACTGACAGCTTTCTTTTGTGACTGCACATAACAGCAGACTAAGTGAAATGTCCACAATTTTGTACAAATTTTGATTAACAATTTATCAAGATGATATCAAATTTTTGCGAAATTGACGGATTTTGGTGCAGAGGAAATACTTAAATAAGATATCTCAGTAGTTATTTTGATGTTAGAAAGGGAAAAACCAATTTTTGGTGCAGGGCTTATTCAGAACCACAGCCATTGGAAAATTTTGATCCAGCTATAATATAGCTTCTGAAACCATCAGCATATACTATAATTATACTGTATAGTATGCAGTATATCTAGCACAATCCACATAGCATCAGCCTAATTATCAAGTCTGCCAAAATTTATATTTTAATATAAGAATTATACATTCATCAAAATTGATGCAAGAAAAAAAAAAAATGTATTGGCTGGTCTAATGTGCTCAAAAGAGATTATAATTGCCTACGACAACATGGAGTCAATCTGCTCATTAAGCCTAACAAAATTTAACTTATACTAACTGATTTAATATAATGATAAATAGAAATATTGGATTAAATATTAAAAGATATAATAAATATTGAATTAAATTAGGGACTATGCATTTAAAATAAAACTATAACACAACTTACATTTGAATATATACTTCAAATTTCATTACAATAGCATAGGAGCCAACATTTGCCATTACTTTCAAACATAGTAATCATGTGATCATATAGTCCAATGAGACTGCTCAGATACCTAATGAGCAATTATTTTAATCAAATAGCATCTTATTGACAGTTTATTACTATTTCAGCACTATAAAGCAGACCATTATGTCTTTACAACCTTTTTCAACATTTAGAGAAATGTTTTTGGTTTATTTAAACCATCATCAGCTCTTCCACGTGACAACCAATGTACTTTGTGTGTAACAATAGATGTGTATGTTGACTTCCCATCTCCTCGCATAAAACTTTAAAAACTCGGGAATTAAGTAGACGAGCCTTAATGAAATTGACAACTTTAACAACTTCATCCAATGTTTTTTTCAAATCAGTTGACATATTTTTGGATACTAATGATTCCCTGTGTATGCAGCAATGATTCTAAACGACCTGAGGTGCTACACCTTTAATAAGAGCAATCAATCCAGTTCTTGTTCCTGATATTGCACAAGCCCCATCAGTGCAAATTCCAACACATTTTGACCACTTGATTTCATTTTTGGTTATAAAATGATTCAAGTTCTAAACGACCTGAGGTGCTACACCTTTAATAAGAGCAATCAATCCAGTTCTTGTTCCTGATAGTGCAAATTCCAACACATTTTGACCACTTGATTTCATTTTTGATTATAAAATGATTCAAACTATTAAATATAACAAAGATACGAAGGTACTGAATCACAAAATAACAAATCCTCTTGTATTTTATATTCAAATTCATATCTAATAAATGCTAACAAATTAGCATTATTAGAGACGTCGGTACTCTCATCCAATTGTAGTGAGTAATATTGACTTTTGAGCACTCTTGAAATTAACTGCTCTTTTATATTACATGACATATCTTCAATCCTATTCTTGACTATATCATTCGATAATGAAATCAAATTAATATCTTTTGTTGCTTTAGCCCCCAACATTGTATTCGTTATTACTTTTGTAGCAGGAAGAATTAGTTGCTCTGCTATATTATGGGGTTTTCCAGCTTTTGCTATTAGTAGGGATACTTCATATGATGCTTTTACTGCTTTTTTATTGATATCACCAGTTGCAGTCTTTTGCATCAGATTTTGACTTGAAGCAAGTTCTTGTTTTTTGATTTGAAAAAAATCGATAGACTTATTAATTGTTCACTGTGTTTTGTTTGCAAATGACGTCAGAGTTTGGCGGATTTCATACTTTCGTTTGGTAAACTTTCGCTACATAGAACAAAGACAGGTCTTTCCACATCTTTATTGCATATATAAGTGAATCCAAACGATAAATACTCATCACAATATTTTCTAATTTTACATTTATTGATGGATTTCAAGGTTGATGCTCCATCATCTGAGTCGCTTTCATCTATATTTTGTTTCAGTGTAGATCCAGTTTTTAGCCAACAATCCATTTTATGGGTCAAATAATTAACGTAGAACTACAATAATATAAAAAATAACGAATTATTATTGTAAAATATATAATATACAATCAGAGCTGGGTAAAATACTTTTTAAAAGGATTTAATGGTTTTTATGTTTACCTGTCAAAATCAAGTAGTGAAAGCAGGGTGTAGCAGATGCAACCAGGATGATTGAACACGATGTAGCTGGAAGCAGTAAACAATCACAACTGAAGGTACGACATATTATTATTGTAAAATATATAATATATAATCAGAGCTGGGTAAAATACTTTTTAAAAGGATTTAATGGTTTTTATGTTTACCTGTCAAAATCAAGTAGTGAAAGCGGGGTGTAGCAGATGCAACCAGGATGATTGAACATGATGTAGCTGGAAGCAGTAAACAATCACAACTGAAGGTACGACAGAAAGACGTGTAGCACACACAGCACACAGGAGTAACATGGAGGGGATAAGCACACAATGTTGCCACCTAGTTAGTGATCGAAACCCGGACACTAAAAAATTTTTTTTCGTACAGTGTTTATTAGTTATATAAAATATAGAAACATGAAAAAAGTCAACTTCTGACAAAAATACAAGTAATAATGTAAATATTAAATAATTTTTAAGCAATATAATATAAAATTAAAAAAAGTACATAAAAAATCACAAAAATTATATAAAAATCACAGAACATAATAATAATAGGTTCATGTTTTATTTATTGCCCGAAAAAGGTTGTAGAGACATAATGGTCTGCTTTATAATGCTGAAGTAGTAATAAACTGTCAATAAGATACCGTTCAAAGCAGTGAATACTGGACTTATGTCAAATAGCATCACCAGCTAGGTATATCACGAGGTCATTGTAATCCAATAACATCGCTTAAAAAGCATTACTCTTTCCAAGCTTCAGCTTTTATATATATAGATTATTATTATTATAATAAAACCATACAAAATATAGTGTTTCACAATCAAAGAGGAAAAACAAAAGAACTATCTTTGACTGGTAAAGAGGTCCAATTCAACTCTACTCTAGACCATAAGAATTGTCCAGATAGCATCAGATGACTTCCTATTAATTGAAATTATAAACAGTGGAAACCTGTTAAAATGACCACCTTGATACAGTGGCTAAAGAGACCAAATTTCAAAAACTGGTTTGTTTCCCAAAGGGGTGTATGCTATTTTTCTTCCATATAGTGACCACCTACTTAATGTGTATATTGACCATTCCCTTAGATAATTTTAAGAAATTTTAACCTGTCAAAGTAACCAAGAAGATTAATTTCATGGAGGAATTACTGAATTTTCCTTAGAATTTTTTCCATTAGATAAAATTCTAAGAATTAATACAGTGGGTGATCGGTTAATGAACATAATCCATTCCAAGACAATGTTCGTTAGCCGAACTGTTCGTTAACTGATTATCAATTTACCATAGATTTTTATGGGAATTTGATTAATTCGTTCCGGAGACCCAAAAAAACATAAATAAAAAATTATATAATTTCTTACTACATTTATTTATATGTAATAACAATAATATACACATACATAATCTTGCATTTTCATTTATATGTTTATTTTCCGATAAAGAATCTGTCCAATATCGATTGCTTTTCTCTCTCCTTCAGGATTTTTCGGAAGTGATTAATAGCATTGTCGTGGTAGAGATCTCAAGCCTCAACCTGGTATAGGTGCCATTCTAAGACCAAAAATTGTAAAATCTCTCTCTTACCTTCATTAATAAATCTTTGATTTGTTTTAAGTTGTCTCCGAGTTCATTTTAATCAGGAAAAATTACTGTTCTAAAGTCCTTACCAATAAGTCCACGAACGCATGAGACCTAAGCCTGTCATTCCGTTAGGTTAGCTAAAATATCCTCATGGAATATTTTTAACTGGAGGCAGCCACTTATAGAGCCACCATCATCACCGACTGGCCAACACCCATGATGGAGTCAACCAGAAGGATGGGTTTCAACAGGCTGGGCCCAGATCCCTCCTGAAAAATTGTGATTTCAACGGGCCGGGCCCAGATCCCTCCTGAAAAATTGGAGGAGTGGGACCCCTGGATCCTCCGGAATGTTAAGCCACAGCTTTATCACACGGCCATCGGGCTGACCTGCATTCCGTCAGTCCGCTGATCCCACAGTTTGTTCTGTGAAGTGTTCTTTATCCGAACATGTGTTCGTTATCCAATTTGTTCTTTATCCGAACTGTTCGTTAACCGATCACCCACTGTATTCCATTAGAATTTTCCTATTATGATAAAATAGTCTGTTAAACCAGTATATTAAAAAGTAAATATAATACTACTGTATATGTATTTTTATACAGTATTTTAACCTTTACTGCTCCTCAATTTAAAAAAAATATGTGCTTTTACCCTCCAAGGTCATATGAAATATGATACTTAATATTCGATATATTGCCATAACTTTTTTACTTTTTAATTTTTTGGCACGAAAAAATTATATTTTGTTGTCCATATACTCTGTCCTGATATCATTTTTTAATTTTAGTTATAGGACCAAAAGAAAAAAAGAAAAAAAACGAAAGAATTAGGCCTAATATAGGACCAATACTCTGTCCTGATATCGTTTTTTAATTTTAGTTATAGGACCAAAAGCACTTTTAATTTTTTGGCACGAAAAAATTATATTTTGTTGTCCATATACTCCTTTAATTTTTTGGCACGAAAAAATTATATTTTGTGTCCATATACTCTGTCCTGATATCATTTTTTAATTTTAGTTATAGGACCAAAAGAAAAAAAGAAAAAAAACGAAAGAATTAGGCCTAATATAGGACCCTCCATATATTCTGTCCTGATATTGTTTTTTTAATTTTAGTTATAGGACCGAAAGAAAAAAAGAAAAAAAATACGAAAGAATTAGGCCTAATTTGCATATGTAAACAAAACAATAATTTTTTCAAATTATTCATATCGGCATCGGATAAAAAAAATATTAATATATTTACATTCCTGATGATATTCTGCATCCAATGATACCAAATACTTCATAATTCTGAAAAATTTTTCCAACTAACAAAGACAATTTATGTTGTAAATCTGAGAGCACAAAGCGAAACCCAGGCGAATCTTGATACCTTGTAAAAACAAACAATCGTTTTATCCCTCTCGTGGATGAAACACGGTATTCTACTGCACAAATGTTTAAAATAATTATTTGTTTGCCATTTTTCTTTGTATTTTCTTAAAATAATGTGAGATAAATACTTTTTATTTTATAACCCAGGGGTCTGCAGACCACAGTTTAAGAGCAGCTGGCCTAGGCAATAGGAGTACATATGGCAGAAAACTTGATTTGGAAAGCAACAGGATCAATTTTTGGAGTAATATCTGAACCCTAATAAGTTATGAGAAATAGGCAAATTTTTAGATGTCCTTTATTGTTTTGTCAGCAGCTTCTATACATGAATCCCCCATAATTCATGCTGCATATAAGCTATTGAAGGCATTCCAAAAATACTTCAATATTTTTTCTTATTAAATTTTATGCTTCTTTCCATCCCTACTGGATATTAAGGAGCAAGGTTTTTCAATGGTCATTATAGGTGCCCATACCTGTGATATGGTCTTTCTTTCTTATTTTGTAATGCTTTTCTGCTGAAAGTAACTAAATACAAAGGATATTTCAACATTCACTACAGGCTGCCTATGGATATTAAGGAGCAAGGTTTTTCAATGGTCATTATAGGTGCCCATAACTGTGGTATGGTCTTTCTTTCTTATTTTGTAACGCTTTTCTGCTGAAAGTAACTAAATACAAAGGATATTTCAACATTCACTACAGGCTGCCTATAATTGTAGTGGATCAGGTAAGAGATAAAGAATTGGTTCATAGGCTAAATCCTTCTTGAAGTAATCTGGAATTGAACCCAAATTCTCCAGGATAAAATGCAACATAGTTCCACATGATTAATTCTTTTTCACACCAAATCAGTGGAAGAGGTTTGGATTTTCACCCAGGCCAGGTTTGAATCTGGTCCTACCTCAATAGATTGTATTAAGTAAATGTCTAACCATTTAGATGACTATAAATAAATGGAATTTTATAGAAAATGAAATTTTATCATTAATTTCTCAGATTTTTATAAAAACTTTTAAACTGTTGGATCTTTCAATTGCTGAGTCAGAATTAAAATTGGTTCTCATCTAATTTGACCAATAATTTAGGATGAGGTAAATTTTTATTTATTTTATAGATTGCAAAATTGCAAATTGTTTTAAAGACAAATTTTCATGTTGATTTAAAAAAAAATACAGATAGTTCTTGACTTACGATGGCCAAAAATTATTACTAAAAATTCTCTATTTTTAAACTGTTGGATCTTTCAATTGCTGAGTCAGAATTAAAATTGATTCTCATCTAATTTGACTAATAATTTAGGATGAGGTAAATTTTTATTTATTTTATAGATTGCAAAGTTGCAAATTGTTTTAAAGACAAATTTTCATGTTGATTTAAAAAAAATACAGATAGTTCTTGACTTACGATGGCCAAAAATTATTACTAAAAATTCTCTGATTCAACTTTGCCACTTGCATATACATTTATATATCATATTGCTTTTGTATATGCATTGCAGTATCACCATTAGTTGGCAAGCATTATTACTGTATGTTGTCGTAATTCTGTCATGTCCAGTAAGAGAAATAATAGATTGATGAAAATTTCAACGTAAAAATGAAGGCAAGGAAAGCTTTCTTTAATCATTTTAAGTTATATAGAAATTTAATTACTATTGATGAAAATTCCAATGTAAAAATGAAGGCAAGGAAAGCTTTCTTTAATCATTTTAAGTTATATAGAAATTTAATTTATGAAAATTTTAAAACAAATCAAACAAATCAAGAATTAAAAAAATCCTTGACTTGCGTCAGAATCAACTTTCGACGGATTACATTAAAACGGAACCTCATTGTAAGTCAAAGATAAATTTTATCTAATTTAAAATAATCATTGTTTTTTATAGAGGGCTTCTTTTTTTTAAACAACTTGCAATTCATTATTTAAAAAAATTTTTTAATAATAATTTCAAAACATCCTTTTTGTTTGAGAGATCAACAATAAAAACAATAAAATAATTTGACATCATGCTTGCAAATTGTAATAAGCTTTTATGAAAATAATATGAAATCTTGCTGCAAATATGCCATTCCAAATTTCAGGAACATGTTTGAAAAAACTATTAATTAGGATATACTTATGATTACATTTTGTGTGTTGACTTGATTTTATAAATTATTCTGTTCTTTTTGTTACTTTTGAATGTTCACTTAGGCATATTATTTATATAAAATTTATATAATTAAGCTAGTATTTTTATACTGTTATTTAAAAAATTTTTCATACATAAAATTAATCTGTATATTCAGTTAAAGTATTGATTTTTACTGTAATTTTTTGATAATTAATAACAATGGTCTTAGTAAATATTCTCATTAATTTCAGCAACCTGTTGCTCTTAGAGCCTAAATGTTTAGTCATCCGATTATATACATATACTAGGGTTGTCTACTTTATATGCAGTTCAAAGTCCTTGTCCTTTTCTAAACAGCCAAAGGACATCAAATGTTCTTTATTTTACGTTGGCTGGATGGCAGTGTAGTAAAGTCGTAGCTTACCACCCAGGAGGATAGGGATTCAAATCCAGGTCTTTTTCTTTTGTATGGTAAGCTTGGTGGCTAAATTTTGATTGCTCCTTTCCACTCAAATAGAGTACTAAGGGAGCTGTTATGGGCAAAAAAAATAAATGCAAAAATATAGAAGCAGCAAAGAACCATTCCAACTCAATCTATGTGATGATGTGTGTGAATACCTAACCCAGTAAAGAGTACCCAGTAATAATAACCTATTCTATGTTAGGCTTAGAACTATGTTAGTAGATCTATGTTATTAGGTGTGTGAATACCTAACCCAGTAAAGAGGAGTAATAATAACCTATTCTATGTTAGGCTTAGAACTATGTTAGTAGATCTATGTTATTAGAAACCTAGACCCATCTTAGTAGTATATCTAGAACTATGTTAAGAGGAAGCTTATCTTAAGTTAGTAAAAGATTTATAATTATGTTAATACCTAAAGCTAATATATATTTCCTCCCCTTCTTTTTTATTTTTTTGTATTTTTTTTATTATTATTTTCTTGTTATTATTATTATTTCCCTTTTTATTTAATTAGGTAAAATGTTAGTGTGTTAGTAACTTAGGACTAGACTTATATCTACAATCAACATATCGCAATCACTCAGCTTAAGAATTGATAGGATAAAAGGTGTTAGTAATACTCACCAGACCTAACCAAAATATTCTGATATCTCCCCTCCCACAGGAAAGAAAGGATGGGAGTAGACATACCACCGACACACCTCAGCCATCGGGAAAAACCAATGGAAGTTCGTTACTGGAGAAAAACCAACAGCTGAAATGCTCCGGAGGAGGCAGTTTGCCTGAAATAAGAATCCATTCATACAAACACATTCACTCTATGCCATTGGCATTATATCTAATGAAATTGGAAATCTGACACCAAATAAATCAAATGGAAATAATAGGAACAGAGGTAACCAATTGGAAACATGCTAAAATCAAAAGTACAAAAAATAGTAATGAGAAACACCAGAAAACAGCTGGAAATACAAATAAACAAAAGTACTAATGCAAATTAAATCAAATAATTCAAGGAAGAAACAGGAAACCACAAGAAATTAAGTAGCAATCAACTAACCCTAGATTATTTAAACCAATTGAAGAAACAGGTGGATACACTATAAAACTTTGGAAAGGCTAAAGTCAACTTTAATAAGTGAAACAAAGTAATAGCAAAAGAACAGAAGAGAATAAAAGAAAATCCATGGAACTGTGAACAATAATGCCCCACAAAAGAAATGCAGAAACCTATCGAAAGACCTCAACAAGAGAAAAGCTGAGGGACACTAATAACAGTCTTCATGCTGTTAGAGAAATATCAAAACCTGGCTAAATATAAAAAAAATAACAACAATAATAAAACAATGCCTCTGGGCTGCTGCCCAGTTCATCTCCCTCAGCTCACAAAACCAAGGAAGGAAACAAAGAATGAACCTATGAGAAACCCAGAATGGTGATTGATATCAACCCTGCAAAAGAATCAGAGGTCCAACTGTAACACTACAACTAAAGGAAAGCCAAGTAACACCAATTATAGCCCTCAAAATTGTTAAGGAAACATCAAAACCAATCTTAACATAAAAATACCAATAACAGTCCTCAAAACTCTGAAAGAATCAGGAAAACTGAGCTTAACAGATAATAATACCACCAACTGTCTACTATTATTTCTTAACTTAGAGTATGTTCGGAAATACTAACCGCTACGACCGGTGAAACCGGAGAGTTACCGGAGAGTTACCGGTCTTCAATCAAAAACAATACCGGAAACTTCACGATTGACTCCGGTTACAACCGCTCTCACCGGCTTTTGAGTTCGGTTGCAAGTGACATCAACGTACCAAGATGGCTGACACAGTTATTTTTGTGTGCGAGAAGTGTGATTATAAATCCTTTAACTTTGAAAATGTGAAATGTCATCTGTTTCAACAATATATAATAAATACCACTTCTTCTTCAAATTAATTGATTGATATCAATTGTTTATCAGCTACCATCTTGTTGAATGTAACCAACCTGGAACGAAGATTACCGATGACGTATGTCACCGCAACCATACTAATTGACCGGTTAGTATTTCCAAACTTACCCTTAATAGAAAATCCCAATTGGTCAATGTATCCTACTGAAAGACAAGTAGATGAAATGTGTGAACTGTAAGAGAAAGGTGCTCATTATGAGCAATAGGAGGGTCTGAGAGTTGCATTAGAAGGAAAAGACAATGTAGAAACAACGAGTACCAATCATCCAATCCTGATTGCTATAACCATAGCAGGAGAGAACAAGTGGAAAAGAAAAGTTCAAACCATTGGTAACCCCAGTTTACCCACGGGAAGAAGACAGCAATGTCGGAAATAAAAAGATAGAAACAAAAAGAAAAACCACCAGAAGTTCCTGGGCTTACCACCCACAAGGATCGGGTTCAAATCCAGGTCTCAAACATCCAGTTTTTCAGGAAGAGTCTGGGCCCGGCCTGATTGAATCGCATCTTTAAACCATCTGGTTGACCCTATCATGGGTGTTGGCTAGCCTGTAATGGACTTTATAAGTGGCTACTGCCAGATACAGTATATCTCTTATGCGATATGGCAGTTTAACCAAGCTAATCTAACCTAATCTTTATTTATCTACGATAAAATAAATATAATACGTATATAAAAAAATCATTCTAATATGCAAATAGAATATTGTAGATTTAAATATCTGTTTCATGCTTTAAAATTACAGTGAATAATTTAAGGTTTTAAAATTTCCTCTTAATTTTGTTGTCATTTCACATTCACAGATGATGTTGCCATTTGTGAGTATAAAATTCAATTTAGTTACCATGCTTAAATGTTGAATAATCTCATATCAAGGATGTTTGTCTTATATAGAACTTTTTTTTTAACACATTTCTTTTATGTACATATTTAAATTGAATTATTTTGTTTTTACAATGTTAAATTTTTTATTTTGTTAAATACTTTTTATTTTCTAAAAATAAACACAAAAAGATTAATATTAAAATACACTTTTTTTATTTGTACCTAAATGCATATATTATCCTTAAAATGAAAATTACAGATTTTAGGCAGGGATTTCCTTTATTAGAGTTTAATGGAGTTGGCAACACTAACATATACTTAAATATGAATACTTTTCATATTCAGAAGCAGACTTATGATTTTGATTGGTCTAAAGAATTTTTTCAATAAAAGTAAACATTTCATAAAATGGGCTATTATTTGATTATTTTTTCACATATATTTAAAAATCTTCCATATATTTTATTATTTGTTCATTAAGAATATTTTTACAAATATCTCTCTCTCAAATCATTAGCATAATCTTCCAAATTCAGCAATGAGAAATGTTACAGATTCATATGATATAGTAATAGGTTTTTATGAAACAGTAAAAAATTGTTGTAGATATGCTACCTCTGAAAATATTATGCCCCACTATCTTATCAGCCCACCAAAGTTCATCTTGATCCCTTAATATGTCAATCCACCCCTGCTCATATTGTTTCCTTTGAAATAAATAAGAGCAGACAGATGACTAAAACAGATCTAGAAATTATCTGTGTGTGTAATAGTATAAAATAACATTCTCAATTCATTATTTTATAAAAAATTTCATATTAATTTTATTGAATAAATTATTTTTGTCTGGCATTAATATAAATGATTCATTATTTGTTAGGTATATATAAAAATTATTTTAATATAGATTATAGGATATATTAATACTGATTTGATTATTTTAAGATCATCATATGAATAAGCAATGACTAAGGATATTGTTTACATTAGCGATTATTTTAGAAAATAATCGCTAATGTTAAGTGTTTCAGTGTGATTATGTTGCTTATATTTCATTTGGGAGACCAATAGATAATGACAAATTCAAACAATATTTTTAGGAAGAAATATAAATATCATTAAAAGCGTTCAATACATTTATCTTTATACCAATATTTCTATTTACATTTTTATTATTAAGCTTAAGTTATAATTTTATTCTACTTATTTATTTTTATTCTAGATAAAAAATATATGTACATTAAATATCTTTTCAACTATGTTTAAGAGGAGCTACAGCTCCCTATGAATCTATCACTACCAACATGATTATAGATGATATCAGATGAACTGGGCTACACTCAGAAATTCACTACCTAGTAGAAAACAAATGTCAAATTTTTCCCACTTAATTACGATTTTGAATATTTGTTTTTCAAATAATTCAGTGTTTTGAATGATTGTTTTCAAAGAATTTCATATTCTAATATTGTAATTCTTTGTTTAATACTATTTATTTTTAATTTCTCAATTTGTTTTTCTTTGTTCTATTAATTTTCAAATTGTGAGTTACAAATAACTGTACACAAATTAATAAATAATTAAAATATGTTTTGTGTAAGAAAATTTTCTAATTTTAACAGTTCAGAACTGTTAAAATTAGAAATGAACTGTTAAAATTAGAATTTATTGAAATGATCAATATATAATTAGCATGATAAAATTTGTAAAAACTATGGTGGAAACAGTATCTAATTTACTCCCAGCTGGAAACTATATAAAGAATTGAAATATAGCATATGATTTCAGAATTCTGGGCCAAAAAGTCAAAGTTATATTATTGAACTGCATTTGTTTACATTGCAACATAGCAGATATAATAAATGTTTTTCATGAAACATGAAATCTACTTGAGAATTACAAAAACAGCAATTTTTGTAATTCTGAAGTAAGTATATTTATTAAAAAAAATATGAATTTCAAAGAAAATTACTACTACCTATAATATAATTATAATTGGTACAAATTCAGTTTATATACCACATAACTTTAATTGGTCAAATGATGTACAATCCTATACAATAGTTTTCTTCCATATACAGTAATTTCTTTTGCTTAATTATTTCTTTTGTATATAATAATAAATGAATAAATCTCAAGCACGATCCATCTTGGAATACCTATAACTCGGCCAATTAGAGGAATGGGGTAAACAGAACTTGTATCTTATAATTATAAGCATCCTAATGTATGCTTACCAACTAATGGTATAACATCGTTGGTGCAAGATGCTAATCAAAAACTTTACCAATTTCAATTTAAGATAAACTATAGTAGATACATCAAATTTTTATCGTTTTTCTGAAAAACTTCAATCATTAATGCTTACGTCCAATTTCTCATCTACAATTCTCATACTCACCAATAGGTACAAATGGATTATCTTTAGTTTTACGTATCATTTTTTCTCTCAGACCCTCTTCTCTTATTTCGCTTAATCTATTACGAACAGTAATCCATTCTAAGTCATTTTTGGCTTTATCATCTGGCATCATCACCAGAAAAAGTTAAATTCGAATCGAAATATAAATTTCAGAATAATACTACTTCTATTCGGAAGATTAAAGGCTATATGTTAGCGCCCTCTTCTTTAATGCAGAAACATGTGCAAAAGTCATAAATAAAATAGTATAGTAATTATTTTTTTTCTGATATTGATGCTAACTATGCTATATTAATCGAAGATATTTTCCGCTTTTCAGATATTTTATTTTATTTTATTAATTCAGATTTCAGATATTTTATTTTATTAATTTTATTTAATTAACAATTTTATACTTGAAATCAATTAAAGCACTAAATGTAGATGAAAAAACAATTTATTTGGAATTTCTTTTTTTTTCATCCCCTACGTTTAGCGCTTTAATTGATTTCAAGTATAGTAATAGTAGGATGAATTATTATATAACAATTTTATTATGCAAAGAAATATATTTAAAAATAGAATACGATTTTTTAATTTAAAGAATAGTTTATGAGTTTATCTTGAATATTAAAATAATAGACTCATGGATGAATAGATTGCATCCAGCTACGAGTTAACTTGAAATGTGCTATATTGTATTTCCCATTTAATCTTTCTGAACAATTACAAATTAAAATATAATAATTATTTTAAACTTGATTGCTGAGGAGTTGAAAATTTAATTAATTTATTTAATATGATAAAAATTATATATATAAAAAGTAAAAGTATGCTTTAATGGTTTTAAATTTATTCGTTCGAAGAACACATTTTCATGCTTTACATTTATTCATATGGAAAAATAATCTTGAATTATACGAGGTCTTCAAGAACATTTGCCGACGGCTTACTTCAAAGAATGTCGAAAATTCATGCTTTCTACTCGAAACGGAAAATCAGTCAGATTAGTCGTAGGGAAGTGCTTCGGCATTTTACTCGAGGACTCGTTTCGATTTTCAGGTCCATCCTTTGGAAATTTCTTTCATCGGATCTGGGCCCGGCCCTTCGACCTCCGTCCTCTACAATCCCGCTGATCCTTCTGCATGGGTGGCGCTTATTCTGTGACTAAGGCTTATGGCAGGAACTATAATATCCTGCCATATGGCAGGATATTATAGCTCCTGCCATAAGCCTTATGATAGCCTGAGGCACCTTAGGGGGAACCTGTTTGGCAATAATTATATACCCCTAGTCTACTATTTACTTGTTTCGACTACAGATGACCTAAAAATTACTTTATTTTTTAAATTTTTGTGTTATATTGAAAATATAACTAATGTAAACAAACAGTCAGCTGATTTCATAAATTGTTAAATATTTCCTGCCAGAATCTAGGACGGCGAGTTCAGCGTCGATTGTCAAGCATGGTATTGATTACTTTGCTTCTCTGATAAATGGAAATTTATGTATATTTAAATAAAACTAATTGATCGAATTTTTTGTGCGGAAAAACAGCAAAATCATATTATTTGGAAGGGGCCAAACTTTCCAAATTATAATTTATTGGGTTGAGATATCTGCAAAAAAGCAGTACGCATTAACTAATAAGGAAATGTGGAACATGATGGAGCAAATTGGACAAGTTTGGACAATCCGTTCTTGAATTTTTGGGGGTGCAAAATCACAAATGTGTTAACTGGGACGGATTGGGTTCGAATTAAACAGTTAAATAAAAATTTATTTAAATATCAACATAAAATCAAATTTAAGATTTTGACCATTTTTTCTCGATTTCCGCAAAAATTACAAAGTAATTAAGCTTTAAATTTTGTCTTGGGAGACCAGTTATTGGAGTGCAATACGGAGCGTATTCGTCTCGGGAGACCCGGCGGTGGAATGGAAAAGGTTAACTTGACTATGTTAAATGCACATATATAACAGGTGCGGCAGTGAAATGGGCGATTTGGCAACTCTGGAAATAGGAAGTTACATTAAGAATCAGAAAACGGATGTAGTGCCATCTGGACAACAAACCTTTGCCATTGACCCTGTTATTGGTAATACTGTGTTCAGCTCAGTTTTCCTGATTCTTTCGGTTTTGAGGAATATTATTGGGAGACCATTTGGAGACAACTTCTAGAAGCTTTTGTTTGCTGTTATATTAGTAGTGTGCGTTTCGTTGGTGCTGATGATCATATATCTCTGTGTGATTGAAAGTTTGTGTGTTTATGGAGTGAATTAATCAATTCATATGATAACGCTTCATATGCTGCTGTTTATTGGTAGTGTCATGTTTTCACAGATTTCTAAACATAGATGGCTCGCTTTCATTTGTTCTCCCTTGAGATCTTTGTGAAGCTGATCTTGAACTGACCGGAAACCGCTGGGATCAAAACCGGAGTGTCAGCGGCGCGTTATGGCTTCATGGGGCCCCGGGCAAATTTGAATTTGGGGACCCCATGTATAGTATTGAATTATTCTTCGGAGGGAAATCCCATCTCTCCGGTATACTCTTACCGAAAAAGTTAAATAATAATAATTGTAGATATACTTTTATTACCATTAAAAAAATTACATGCAGTGCGAGGCGACTTTGTGCAGAAATCAATGTTGGCAGAAACTGATTTCGCGCCCCTGCAAAAAAATTATTTATTTTTCGAAACTGCATTATTATTTTACAATATGATATTTTTATTAAATATTTAAACGCTAGTGTCACTTTTTTAATTTTGGAAATTAAAATTTTCTTTCTATAACTTAATGTAAAATAATAATTATTTTAAAAAAATTAATAATTTTTTTTCGTCGTGGATTTTTTCACCGCACAAAGGCGTTAAATTATAGGGGGCGAAATGAGACTCTTAGGACCTTATACTTGTTGACACACTATGTTGATATCAGCCATATGTATTGTCTGTATGTACGGGAATAACAACTACTATAACAGTCCGTATAACATATCAGAAAACATTCGAAACAATAATGAATTTTTTTGATACTATAGAGTCAGAATGTTTTGCATTGACAAATAATAAAAATAATGAGTAAATTATGAAATTATAGGGGCAATTAATTTCATAATTTTTGGCGCCTTTGTGCGGTGCACAACCTGCACACCCACTTCCTCCGGCCCTGATTAAATGTATGGCATTTACAAAGAACTTTTATATTCTTCGTAGAATACATTCATCGAAGATCGTACTCATTTGGCGAAATTTCTTTTAAGTTGATATTTTGATAAGTTTCAACACGTTTTTGAATATCTGATACTAACTGATCGAAGATAGCATTCAAACAATTCACTAATATCCTCATCTCCATCCCTTTTCTCATCAAAATGTAATTTTCTTTTGCCTTTTTTCCTTTTAATTTCATAATTTACTCATAATTTTTATTATTTGTCAATGCAAAACATTCTGACTCTATAGTATCAAAAAAATTCATTATTGTTTCGAATGTTTTCTGATATGTTATACGGACTGTTATAGTAGTTATTCCTGTACATACAGACAATACATATAGCTGATATCAACATAGTGTGTCAACAAGTATATTGTGTATTATTAACAAGAAGTATATAAGTTACAAACGTTTAATAAATAAAGAGAAAATTCGAGGATTAATAACTATAATTTCTATTTAAGATTAACAATTATAATAATAAATGATATCTATTGCTTATCAACAATAACCAGAGCAAACATAACTGAATTTTATTATTCTATGTGTAATGTGATATAAGATTTTAAGATTGATAAATATAATGGCCGGCTTTACGGATATGGTTTCTATTTGAAATAAAAACAATAAAATTCAATTATACAGTTGCTGTGGTTATTGTTGATAAGTAGTAGATATCATTATTCGCCGCTGGAAGGCGCTGGTCGTCAGCAGAATAGGGGGCGAAATGAGACCTTAGAGTCTCATTTCGCTTCCTATTCTGTTGAATTACCGGATAGGATCGCTGCATAGGCCTAGCTTATACACAGCAATGCGCTCTGCCCTGCGCCAAGGTGTTTATATTTCATATGTTGTCATACGCCTGGGTCACAACTGTAATTTAGGGTCCCCAGATATGGGTTTAGCCCTATTCGGTCTAAAACATTAAGAGAGCGCTTTTTGAAATGGTCTTGGAATATGTTATCTGATAGTAGAATTTTTAATGCTATATTAAACAAACATGGCGATATTCGAATAAACATAAGAAACCGATTACTTGAAAGAAATATTTAACTTTGCAAAAGGTTCAAATCACTAACTTGCTAAAATGTTTACAATTTTCAACAATTAGAGGGGCGTAACTTGTTGCACAAGCAATATTTGTAATTCAATTACACTATTCTATTATACAATATTTTATAAAGTACATTATTCTAGTTATAATAATTCTTTATAAATTTGCATAAATGTATTTATTTTATGCTATTTGATCAAGTTCCAACCCTTTTAGTATATAAACAATTACTCGTAATATCAAATAATTAAAAATGTGATATTTAGTAATTCCTTCCAAAGATATTCCATTCCAGAGAAAATCTATTCTTAATAACCAAGAATGTGAAATCAGAATGCAATACTCTTTTTAGTACATCGAGGGGAATTCATTTCATCCATTATATTATTAAATGTCTTAATATAGATATATGTAATAGTATTTTTACCATATCAAATTTAATTGGATCAAGATTTTATGAGCGTATTTAAAGCAGAATCTTGGCAGTACTATGTTTAAAATTCAAATTCCTTCTATTCTATTTAAACCGAAAAATTTGTTTTAAAATTATCGCCACAACAAAACGTAAAAAATTATATATAGCATAGTAAATAACATGCTTGCAACTTGTATTGGGACACATTGTATTGTTTTATGAAAGTCTATCTTTAATAATGATATCGAAAAAGCAAGAGAACTAGAATTAAAAGTGCTCTATTGGAACATAAAAGAGCGAGCATGAGTTAAAAAAAATCCACCGATGAAAAACGGGAGTATAAAAATCTTAACCCTCTTCCCCACGAGAGGGTACCAGGGTACCTTTTTCATTTTTAATTCAAAAATATTTTGATGATATATAAAGATTTTTCTCTGTAGCTTTTTGACATTTCTTGTTTACTATATCTAAGTACATATTTCTATAAAAACATATCAAAAAACTGTAAAATTTTGCGAAATTGATCACAAAAGTTTTCTATACTTATTCTTCATTTAAAACATAATTTATTACTGCATATAATTTTTGATATGTATTGGATAAGTATAAATGTAATATCTTAAATATTTCAAAAGCAGTTTACAGTAAAATAAAATTTAACCAACGGTCTGAATTTAGCTCACAATCTTCCTTTTTTAAAAATAATTTTAGATTTAATGAGTAAAAAGTTAAGTTTATATGATAGCGGATTTGCTAATTTATTAACATTCTAAATATTCCTGTAAATATTTGTAATAAACAAATGTCAATATTTTTTAAATTATTTAATAAATAAAATTAAATTATTGTATATAAAATAAGTTTCAACTATATAAAAAATATTTAACTCTGTTATGCAACGATCATTTGTTAAAATGCTAAGATTTTCTAAAAAATCGAAACATATTTCATAATCATATCCAATTTTCGAGAACAATTTCTTAATTTAACAGTACTATATTATTTTATTTAATAAATTGTTACGAGAATTTTTAGAAGTTTTAAAAGTTTTAATATTATTAGAAACTAATAATATTCAAACTTTAAAACTACAAGATATATTTTCGATATTAATTTGCATCATACTGTATTTCAAAAGTTCGGCTTAATTTCTGCTTGGAAATGTGCTTGCGCTTCCACATCTCCAGTTTTTTCTCAGGAGAAGTCCAGCTCAAAGAATTACATTCATCGCCCGACTGCCAACGCTAAACATGAATGTTTTGGCAACTTGTAATGGGCATTGCAATGCTCCGACCATGGCTACGCTTCAACGATATTCAGCAGTGCCATGGAAGCGGCCAGATGGCCGAGGGGGTAACGCGTTGGCGTGCCACGCAAGAGGATCCGCGTTCGCGTCCCGGGTCTGGTACCGGATTTTATCGGGGTGCTGGGCCCGGCCCGGCGAACCCCGTCCTTCACCATCCGGTCTCCCTCCACTGGTGTGGATGCAGCCCATGGTTGGAACTGGCTCCGCCCCTTAGAAATCTCCCTGATTGGAAAGGGGGCGTAAAATATGCAACAAAATAATAAATAATAATAAATGCATTTACTTGTTTCAGAAAATATTAGACATTCACGGTATTCTTTGTGTCATTTTTTTTTTGTTGTTAACAGATGACGCCACTTTCCACTCAGTAAGAGTACTAAGTGGCTGTTAACAGATGACGCCACTTTCCATTCAGTAAGAGTACTAAGTGGCGGGGCTGTCAACAGATGACGCTACTTTCCACTCAGTAAGAGTACTAAGTGGCGGGGCGAAACAAGCCCTTCCACAGGCTGCCTACCCCTGCGGAGGGGTCAGCCAGATGGTGGAGGACGGGGATCGACGGGCCGGGCCCCATTCTAGTAGAATACTATGTGACGGGACGAAACAAGCCCTTCCACAGGCTGCCCACCCCTGCGGAGACGGGGCGAAACAAGCCCTTCCACAGGCTGCCCACCCCTGCGGAGGCGGGGCGAAACAAGCCCTTCCACAGGCTGCCCATCCCTGCGGAGGGGCTGGGCGAAACAAGCCCTTCCACAGGCTGCCCACCCCTGCGGAGGGGTCTTTCTGGTAGAATACTATGTGGTGAGCGAAACAAGCCCTTCCACAGGCTGCCCACCCCTGCGGAGAGGTCAGCAATTGTGAAGGACGGGATTGACGGGCTGGGCCCGGACCCCATGATAAATATTTTCAAGGGGTGGGACTGGACCGGGCCCGGACCCCATGATAAATATTTTCAAGGGGTGGGACCCGGGTCCTCCAGAGTGGAAAGCTGAAGCGTTTCTACGCGGCCAATCCGGCCAGGGGATCGACGGGCTGGGCCCGGACCCCATGATAAATATTTTCAAGGAGTGGGACCCGAGATTCGAACCCGGGTCCTCCAGAGTGGAAAGCCGAAGCGTTTCCACGTAGCCAATCCACTGGGTCCTCCAGAGTGTAAAGCCGAAGCGTTTCCACGCGGCCAATCCGGAGGTCCTCCAGAGTGGAAAGCCGAAGTGTTTCCACACGGCCAATCCGGCCATCCTCCAGAGTGGAAAGCTGAAGCGTTTCCACGTGGTCAATCCGGTAATCCTCCAAAGTGGAAAGCCGAAGCGTTTCCACGCGGAATCCGGCCGACCTTCCAGAGTGGAAAGCCGAAGCGTTTCCACGCGGCCACCCCGGGTCCTCCAGAGTGGAAAGCCGAAGCGTTTCCACGCGGCCAATCCGACCGACTCATGAGACCTATTGCTGATATACAGAGCCAGCCTTAGGGTAAACACGGGTCCTCCAGAGTGGAAAGCCGAAGCGTTTCCACGCGGCCAATCCGGCATTTATTTTATGTATAAAACAATCTAATAGCATCTCAAAAAAAATTTAAAAATCTTACATAACCATTGAGTACTCTGAGGAAATATTCGATTCTCGGGTCCCACCCCTTGAAAATATTTATCATGGGGTCCGGGCCCGGCCCGTCAATCCCCGTGCTCCACAATCCGGCTGACCCCTCTGCAGGGGTGGGCAGCCTGTGGAAGGGCTTGTTTCGCCCCGCCACTTAGTACTCTTACTGAGTGGAAAGTGGCGTCATCTGTTAACAAAAAAAAAAAAATGGCACAAAGAATACCGTGAATGTCTAATATTTTCTGAAACAAGTAAATGCATTTATTATTATTTATTATTTTGTTGCATATTTTACGCCCCCTTTCCAATCAGGGAGATTACTAAGGGGCGGAGCCAGTTCCAACCATGGGCTGCACCCACACCAGTGGAGGGAGACCGGATGGTGAAGGACGGGGATCGCCGGGCCGGGCCCAGCACCCCGATAAGACCCGGGACGCGAACGCGGATCCTCTTGCGTGGCACGCCAACGCGTTACCCCCTCGGCCATCTGGCCGCTTCCATGGCACTGCTGAATATCGTTGAAGCGTAGCCATGGTCGGAGCATTGCAATGCCCATTACAAGTTGCCAAAACATTCATGTTTAGCGTTGGCAGTCGGGCGATGAATGTAATTCTTTGAGCTGGACTTCTCCTGAGAAAAAACTGGAGATGTGGAAGCGCAAGCACATTTCCAAGCAGAAATTAAGCCGAACTTTAGCTTTTAAACAATAAAAATGATTATGTAAAATATTTCTTTGGTAGTTGTTTTCCTCTATCCCTGTATTCAACTTTTAAAGATATATCTTCGATATTACACGGTTTACTAAGAAATAATTTGCCATTTTGTCCAATATATATTTCAATGCCCGATTGTTAATTGTCGACATTTGACATGTTCTCCTTTTTCGGGTTTTCCTGATCGCTCTTTTTTCTTGCCTTATTTTCTACTGTTTCTTTTTCATCCTATTTTGTTCTTTTGATTCCTCGTTTTCATCCGCCTGCACGTCCATATCTTTCATTTACTGTCATTTCAAAAATGCTTTTAAAGAATTCTTGGCTCAGCGTTGTTTCGTTTTTCAGCTTCAGACGTGTATGTTCAAAATTCATAGCTAAAAATTAAATATTAAAGTTTAGGCGGCCGGATGGCCAAGTTGTAACGCATTGGCGTGCCACGCAGGAGGACCCGCGTTCGCGTCCCGGGTCTGGTCCGGATTTTTTCGGGGTACTGGGCTCGGCCTGGTGATCCCCGTCCTTCACCATCCAGCCCCCCTCCACGAACGTGGGTGCAGCCCGTGGTTGGAACTTGCCCGCCCCCTTAGTAATCTCCCTGTTTGAAAAGGGGCGTAAAATATGCAAATATATATATATATTAAAGTTCCAAAAATAATTGGTATTTGATTTATTAGAGTCTTAGAAAAAGTAGAAAAAGACTAACAAGGGGAGGTTCAGACATTCGGGTCACCGATTTTTTTGAAATTGCGCACACGTAGTAGTCCCCTAGGACAATAGAAGTCACTACTCCAGGATTGTCGAGAAAATCGCACGAGAAGTTTCGTATTGACACTACTCCAGGATTGTCGAGAAAACCGCACGAGAAGTTTCGTATTGAGTACCTGTAATAGTCCCCTAGGACAATATAATGTGTGAGCAATAAAGTGCACTTACTCAAGCATTGATCAAGAAAATCGCACGAGAAGTATATTGAGTTCATATAATCTAAAATTTTATATTTCATATTGAGTTCATATAATCTAAAATTTAATTATATTTCGAATGTGTTAGTCGCAGTGGTTGGAGATTTGCTTTTTTAATTGCTTGATCGCTGGTTCAATTCTTAGCTTGTAGTGGTTGCAGATTTGCTTTTTAATTGTGTGATCTCTGGTTCAATTCTTACCTTTGATAATTTTTTTTATTTTTATTTATTTATTTCATTATTATTATTTTTCTCTTACATACAGATTTGCTTTTTAATTGTGTGATCTTGGTTCAATTCTTAGCTTTGATAATTTTTTTTATTTTTATTTATTTATTTATTATTATTATTTTTCTCTATTTATATAAATTCAGTTTATATATTTTTATTTGTTTTAAATATTTTATATATGTTTATATCAACGATGGTTTCTATAATTTTTTTGTCAATAGATAACGCCACTTTCTATTCTATAAGAATATTAACTTGTAATAATTAACTATTAATGTTAATTTATAATTATTGATA
>AYEL01080534.1:0-19075 GCA_000484575.1 Olivierus martensii
TCAGAATCAGAAAGTAACTTGCTTAGGTAAGAAAGTTGTTCATCATAACTCATTCTAGAAAACAAGAAATAACTTTTATTTTAAAATAATAATATTGTAATTGAATAATATGAGAGCTAAGACTGTTAAAAAATTAAAACTTACTGTTTGAATACAGTGGAGAAATAACATTTTCCATGTTTGCCATCATCCATCAGCTCAGAAATAAAAATAACGAGGAACAACTAAAATTCTTCTAAAACCGAAACCAAAACCAAACCTGACACTTGCTGAGTCATCTCTAAAAATGATTCGTCACTATGAAACAAAAGAAAATGATTCACATAATTTGTTGCCCTAAATATACACAAAGGTACCCAGGTACCCCACTGTGGAGCAATGTAAAGTATTTTACCCGTGGGGAAGAGGGTTAATGCTGTTCGTAATTGTAATATATTATCTGAAAAATTTAAAATTTTTGCAAATTATTTTGATCCTGAAAGTTTACCTAAAATGTTCTTTTTCGATTAAGCAATTGATGTATATTTAGGGCAACAAATAATATACCCAGGTACCCCACTGTGGAGCAATGTAAAGTATTTTACCCATGGGGAAGAGGGTTAACGCTGTTCGTAATTGTAATATATTATCTGAAAAATTTAAAATTTTCGCAAATTATTTTGATCCTGAAAGTTTACCTAAAATGTTCTTTTTCGATTAAGCAATTGAAAAGTATCCGCGCCCTTTATATTATTAAATGTTATTTGCATTATAATGACGTTTGATTGAAAACAATTTACTCAATCAATTTTTTATTATTAATACTGTATTGATTTAATACATTGTAAGAGGAATCCTGTTTACTGTATGATGATTGAAGGAAACTCTAATCATATGAAATGCATTTTAGGAAAATCTATCTGTAAATTGAATTTTAAAATTTCTTTTAATAACGAAAATATTTTGAATCTAATTTCTGTTATATTAATATTAATACTGTATTGATTTAATACTTTGCAAGAGGAATCCTGTTTACTGCATTCTTGTATGATGATTGAAGGAAACTCTAATCATATGAAATGCATTTCAGGAAAATCTATCTGTAACTTGAATTTTAAAATTTCTTTTAATAACGAAAATATTTTGAATCTAATTTCTGTTATATTTTTAACATTTATAAATATAAAACATTAATAACTTAATTTTATATTGATATATTGGTTTATAATTATCATCTACTTTTTCAGGGATGTTAATGATATATCTGCTTTCATTGTTAACTACATTAGAATTGTATGAGTGGATGGTATTCCATATCTGACTTTAAATTTTTCCCAAAAGTTCTCACCTTCCATCCTTTATTGACATAATTCTGTTAGAAAATTACGTACAATATATTCTTAAGTTTTTAATGAGTGCAACTGTTTGTGAAGACACTCTACAATAATGAAGAGTAAAATTAGGCAGTTATATTGGCAAATAATCTCGTGATTAGATACTTTAACAAATATCAGTCAGAACTAATAAAGATTTTATTAGAATCATGAAAAAATAATATTAAATTCAATTAGCTTTAAAATAATATAACACTTTGACCAGTGTGATATTTGAAATAATAATAAATTTATACTGTATATGGAATAATTTTGCATAGAAAGAAGTTAATGAAAATTGGCAACAGAATCAATTTCTAGCATGGGTAAAGCACAATATCACATTAATACAATATCATATAGGGTATATTTCTCAATATGTTTGAAAAAAATCACATTTCTCAAATCAGATAAGGAAGAAAGAAGCAAATTTACAAGTTTGTCAATTTTCCAATTATGATCGTCGTATTAAAGAAACTGAATGACTGAAACTGTACAGCCTAACAACATTAAAAATAATTATTATTTTCAATGTATGCCATGCTCATTTCATAAATATTAATAAAATGAAATTAACAGCAAATTATATTGAATTTATAACAAAGATATAATAATTATGTAGTATGAATAAATAGATTATTGTTGAAAATCCTATAGTGCTTTTGCTTCGGTAAATTAAATTCGATTACACTTACACAATCGAAATTAAAAGTTTCTGCCACTTTCTCTTTTAATAAATATCATAAAATAACTCTCATCTACAGTTGAGCTATGGCCACGCGGGCCTGACCTCAATCGGGCCTGTCTCACGCGGGCCAGATGAGCTCGCGCCCACTCAAGGGAAGCAATATTTGCCTTGATCTATACTTTTCTACTTCTGTTTGTAGCTGTATAGAGCAGTTTAAACTTATTATTGTTAATTTTATTCTATTACATAAATAGAGATAATAATCAAGTTGCAAATAAATGATTTTTCAAAAATTTTGCTCATATAAATAATATAAGTCTAATATTATTAATATCATTCAGTTATTTTATAATCTTTATAATAAATTTTTCTGAAAATTGATTTCTTTTTCATAAAAAATAGCTTACTAAACAAAATTAAATTATTCAAATACTCATTAACATCTCAGTATTAAAAATAAATAAATAAATAAATATTTTTCAAATGTTGAAATGTTTCATTTTTTATAACTTTATATATAAGAATTGACAATGAAATATTTATAATGTCAAAACAGCTTACAGACTAAATTAAAGTCAAAATTTATCAATTTTATTGTTTATTCAGAAATAGAAATAATTAAAAATTATGACGCAAAAAATTTTATATATAAATATAGAATTTTTTTATGTCAAAATAATATCGAAAAGGTAAACGAAGATTTATTTATTTAAATAATGTTTATAATTTAATAGAATAACAACAAATAAGAACACCAGATGGCAATAAGAGTTTGATAAGATTGTTTTGATAAGAAAATACAAAATTGCTATTAAATATATTTAAAAAAAATTATATTTAGTGTATAAGTTTGAATTAAATACTTTTTAATGTTAAGATAGTTGATAATTTTTAAATGGAATTTTGAAATGATTAGAATGTTTTCAAATATGAGTGTAGTCAATACTATCAATAGAAGATGAAAATTAATAAAATACAATATTCAAGATTTTATAAATGCATTAAGATGATTATAAAAGTTTACTAACGGATAAAGCTATAATAATAAGAAAAAATATAATTTCAATTAGGGTAGAGCGGGGCTAGTTGAGCATGTTTTGGTTTGAAGGCATATAAATATTTTCCGAGGGATTTTAGTTTATCAATATAAGAAATATTGATTATAATAAAATATTTTATAAAATAATCAATTTTATGTATTTAAACAAAAAATTATTATATTTATCATAATTTCTTAAATGTAGGTACAGTATAACTCAATCATTTTATATGGATATATATACAGGGTGAAGAAAAACTTCGTCGTAATATTTTGTGCGCTGATAGGGGACCTCGAAGCAAGTCGAAAATGTCTAATGAACATATGGTCTAAATGGCATCATTTTCGAGTTATAATGCTTTAAAGCTAGCTAATCATCATCGAGTACACAAAGCGTCACGACGTGTCCAGTTGCCAAGACGCGTCGCTTTCTTACTGACTACCGGGTTAGTAATGCGGCGAGCGACACAATGCGATGCTTAATGGCAACGCGACGCGTCGTGACGCTTTGTAAAATAAATGGTGATTGGCTAGCTTTAAAGGGTTTTAACTCGAAAACAGTACCATTTAGACCCTATGTTCATTAGACATTTTTGACTTGCTTCGAGGTCTCTTATTAGCGCACAAAATATTACGACGAAAGTTTTCTTCACACTTTGAGCATATTTATAAATAATATAATTTACTAACTTGTCTTCAATAATTAATTTGTATATTGTTTTGAGTTTCAAAAAATTTTCTAAAATGTTTTGATTACAAAAAAAAATTTAATTAATAAATTTTATATTGTATATATAGATAATAAAAAGTTGTATGTAGATCCATTAATAAGTCTTAATTATATTGCTTATAAATTATTGTCAACCAAGAATATTTTAAAAATAATTTAAATCAGTTATATAAAAATTGGAAATATCTTATAATGCAGTGGTTTCCAAACTTTATGTTACTACGTCTCCCCTAAAACAAATCTTGGTGCCCCCTTATTTCATTATTTTATAAAAGTAATACAGACACACGTTTCATGGCAAAACTTTAATAATACAAAAAAAAAGAATAAATAAACACAATTCAATACGATTATCAATTACGTTAATCTTCTTCTGTTTCTGATATGGAGGTTTTAGGCAATCATTTTTATAACAAATAATAGTTGATACAGCGCCCTCTCGCTAGCGTTTGAATTTGACATTATTTTTATTGGTTATTATTGCTAATAGTTCTAGCACTTGCAAGCGTATCATTTATTATATAGCATATATCTTATATTTTAAAAAAATTATATTTATATCAAACTTTTCGCGGCTTCCTTTGCACTAGTACAGCGTTTCTCAAACTGTGGGTCGCGACCCCTTTTGGGGTGCTGGGGTCGCAAAAATTAAATTCAAACACTTGAATTTCAGTTTATATGTAATTTCACAAACGCCCAATATTTAACGTATGACAACATATGAATTTTCAGTGTAGTTTGCTGATTTTGTTCATCTTAATAAGTGTGTAAATGATTTATGTACTTGTATGTTTTATTTCATATTTAATATCTGGGGTCGCGAAAAATCTCGTAATGAAAAAAGTTTGAGAAACGCTGCACTAGTATGCGCCTCCGTTTGGAAATCGCTGTTATAATGCATTATTTGATGTACAAGATATGTATGGATGCGTGATATATATCGTTTCAGAGAGCAACAAAGTTTCAACAATCAACTCTTACTCCGAATTAGAGTATATGACACTCACTCTTTGAAATGTGCCCTATCATTTTAAACAATCACTTTTCTAATTGGACAAATGGCCAACGTACTCTTGGCCATTCGTCCAATCATAAAGTTGAAGAAAAGTCATCTCCGGCATAACGAAGCAGCGTCTAGCAATTTACGGGAAGTGACATCGTCAGCGTCGATACGCCGACGTATTTACGTCGCGTTTTACGCCTGTGAGATCCAGCCTTCAGCCTTAAGATCCCGTTTAACGTGGGGGATAAGTTCCATAGAAACCAAACGCTAAATGAAACAGCGTTAAACGAGGTCACAAATAATGAAATAGATGAAACAGGATAATGAATAAAAAATATATACGTTCCATTTTTTTTATTTTGTAACATGTATTATTACTATTGTATTACATTAATTATAGACATTTTTATTGCTAATATCAATTTGTATTCACAAATATTTCCTGAAAATCAAGAATATTCGAGTAAATAATTTATGTTTATGATGAAGAAGGTTCTTCATCATTTGACACTTTTTGTTTTCTTGTTAAGAAGACATCTAACGTCGTTTTTCTTTCTCTTTCCTTCAGCCAGCAATTGTCGATACCGAAACATCGCATCCATGACACATGGCCTTGCCTTTGAACTTCTATCAAAATTTGGATCATTTTATATAACTTGATCCATAATTTCCGTAATAGTGGTTAAACTTGTTTTGAGTAAAAATCAGTTGCAAGTTCTTTTTGCTCCTAATTTTCAGAAAAAAACTTACTCTTGATGACCAATCATAAATATGAACTGTGACCGCAGCAAACTTTCGTATATACTACGCTACATTGATATCAAACGCACTTTGAGAAGGCATAGGAGTATTAAAGCAACAAATTCGTGCGATTTCGGATTTATATGAGTATAACAGTTTGAAAAACTGCACCAAAGTGAATCAATAAAAAATATAGATATTCGAAAAAGCCGCGTTATATTGAAACAGCGTTAAGCGGAGTCTTAAGGCTGGGTCTTACAGGAGAAAAAAGTGACGTCAGTACGCTGACGTAAATGCGTCGCGCACGAAAAGTCAGTGTACCGAAAGCGTACGACGCGATGTAAATAAACGACGTCGTTTAGCTATTGGCTAATTACTGTGACATCATTTGAAGTTATCTGATTCAACATCACAGATTTCTATACATAGATGGCCTGCTCATTGTTTAAAAGTGAAGCCGTAAACGGTGGGATACTTTCACGAATGTACATTCAAAGCTATGGTAAATTGACTTTATTTTGGTGGCCAGATTTGGCCCATTTATTTTAATAAATGTGATGAACAGATTCTAATAGTTAATAAAAAGGGTGTAGTATCCAATTATGGGGTATTAAACCATTTTTTTATTATAATTTTTTATAAATACACGATTTCGATAATTCGAACAAAGTGCTCAAAATACAATTTTCACATTTTCCTAATTGTTTAATGTTTCGAGCAAGGAGAAAAATAGATTTATATGCCATCAGTGGCGGATTAAGACCAGTTGAGGCCCCGGGCGCAGAAGAAAATATTGGGCCCCTTAAAAAAAAGAGAGAATAAAGGGAATAAAAATACATAGTGACCATATTTTTAAATAAATAAAACATATTATGTACTATTTACATTTTATTCCAACAAAACTTAAATATAATAAATATGTATAGAATTTTACTTGAAATTAAAATATGAAAATATTTAAATAAAGTTTTTTCTAGCTTTTAGTTTTTCAAACTTGCCAATTAGCTCTTCACAATCAATACTTTCAAGTAAATTGCTCTCTGTATATAAAAAAACCATGTTATTTAATCTTTCCTCTGACAATGAATTTCTAAGGCAGAGTAACTGGGATCGTTCATCACGTGACGTGAGTTTTTCCTTGATGTCGTTACAGTGACCCGTTTTGTCATTCTAGCGTGCGACGCTGTTTTACTCTGGCCATATTCTTGTAATTTTTTCCAGTTAGTGTTTGGGATTTCTATTTTTGGCTTAATTACGGATTAGTCTTTTTTTCTTTTTTCTAGTAGGCTATCACTATACCTAACCGAAAAACTTCACTACCCAAAAGAAAATGATACAAATATTGAATAAAATAATGTCCAAAAATTGAATAAAACAGTATTTTCTTCCAAGAGAGACTTGGAAAGTACCTGGAAGAAAATACTGTTTTTCTAATTATTTGTAAAATAGAATAATACTATTCCATTTTAACCCACACCTATTGGGCAATATAGAATTTTGCACCTTTAAATAATTTTTCAAATTACATGATAGATATATAAACAATGGCAACCATATTTAAATATGTTATATGGGAAGATCCATAGAAGGTAATTAGCACATGAGAAATTATATAAGCTTTTTTAGAATATTTTATAAAATATAAAAACAAAATGATATTCCATAATACCCCTTAGTTATTCTAATTTTTTACTCCTTTTATACAAGAAAATGAGCGTTCCCCGATGCGTTTGAAACTGGCACGGTTAATAAAATTTTCGTACGTTAATTGTATATCATTGTATTTGGGCTTTGATTGTTAATGAAAATAAACGAATATAAACATACTATCAAGTTGTTAATAAAATTTTCATATGTTAATTGTATGTCATTGGTATTTGGGCTTTGACTGTTAATGAAAATAAGTGAATATAAACATACTATCAGGTTTTACTATAAATAAATTTTCAACAAATTTTCAACATTCTCATACGTACTAATACTTATTATAAAATAAAAAGTATTTATCAAACAATATTTTAAGAAAATACGAATAAAAATGGCTAATAAACAATAATTTTAAACATTTGTGTAGTAAATGTGTAAAGTTGGGTTTTGTGGGCCCTCAGTAGTCGGGGCCCCGGGCGCGCACCCGGTGTGCCCACCATTAAATACACCACTGCGCATACAACCACTACCATGGGACGCTCTAGCCTGCTAGTGGTAGCACAGAGGACATAATGCGACCGCTTTATATAACTTCGATATTAATACTTACAAAAATATTAATTTATGTACAATCATATATACTGTATTCCACATATCTTTAACAATATATATTTAATATATATATATATATATTTCGAAAGAATCATCTTTGTTAGGAATAAATATTGCAGATTGAGGAACTGACTGGCGATTCTTGTGAAAAATTTTTCAATTTTTGCATATCCTGTGTATAAATAAATACCCCTTCAAAAACTTTTTTGGAAAAAATTTCTCGCCTTATACACGAGTATATATGTTCACTAACATTTCATAATATGAATCGATTATTGAAAAAAATCGTTGGGTTAAGCAGAACCTTCAATCCAATCTTGTGAATAATTATGCAGTTTTGCATTTCCTTCATTGTTAAGCTGCTTTGCTACTGAAATGTGTTAAATTCTTATACAATCGTTAAATTTTTCTAAACTTTGAAAATAAAATAAAATATTCATGTGGAAAAGTTATAACTAAAATATCTATACTGCATTATGGTTTTATATATATACACACAGGCAGATTCAGGAAAAAATTGAGGGCACATAATATAAATTGTATTGCTAATAATTTAAACGATTGCTACTATATATATTTATTTCCTCCCAATGACAGGAAGCATGTGCCAATGCCCTCTTCCTGAATCAGCATTGTGTGTGTATTATAAATTATTATTACTACTAGGTGTTATTATATTATTACTATCTTTATGATCCTAGTGATTATGGAAACTGATTACCATATTTATTTTTTAATTTTTCTGACTTTCATAATCAATTTTGATATTTTAAAATTATGAATAATATTTTTTAAGTTAGGAATATTATGTCTATGGGAAATAAAGATTTGACTTATGGTAAATGTCTAGAAATCAATTAATAAATTAAGCTAAAAGAATAGGATCACATGTGCAGTATATGGATTCGATAATCTGGATAATATTTTTTGAAATTTCAGCATTTTCAAAGTAATAATTACTCACTTTATTTATTACACAAATATTGCATTTATTTTGTAAATATAAGATCATTCAAAAAGATGTGATATCAATAACAAGAAATAGAAGATATCACTTTAAAATACAATAAGTTTGTTACTCTGAGCATTCATTATCACATTATTTCTAATTATGAAATAAAAAAACAAAGTTTTATAAGCTCATCATTTGATAAACAGAAAAAAAAATCACAATAAAAATACATAGTTACAAAAATTACATGGATAATTTTAATATTAAAAATATTTTAAGCACAATTATAAAGTTCCCAACAATTTGTAACAAGAATTACATAACAATGAATGTGATGAATGTTTCAATATTCATTATTTATTTCTATAAATAATGTAAATTCAAACTACTGTATTTTGATTTACATTAAAAAATATAGTATTTTGCTTTATATTTAAGCACTTTACAGATTAGCATGAAAACATTTCTATTTGCAATGTTTTCATATCTGTAACCCAAAAATATTTATTACACACAGCATACAAATTAAGATTTGTAAATGTTCTCTGTGTACATTATTATTAATGAGCTGAAATAAGTTTTATGGATTTAGAGAAATTTATTGTATTTAGACAAAATACAAATGCAAAGCTGATTACAAAGGCCTATGTATCTAAGACAAAACAGCTTAATATTGATTTTGTTAAAATGGAAAATGTGCATAAATAAAATAAACTTCTTTTAGAAGTTAGAATTAGTTTAATTAATGCTAATCTGTAACCCAAAAATATTTATTACACACAGTTCTCTGTGTACATTATTATTAATGAGCTGAAATAAGTTTTATGGATTTAGAGAAATTTATTGTATTTAGACAAAATACAAATGCAAAGCTGATTACAAAGGCCTATGTACTATATCTAAGACAAAACAGCTTAATATTGATATTGTTAAAATGGAAAATGTGCATAAATAAAATGCTTCAATGGAAAATGTGCATAAATAAAATAAACTTCTTTTAGAAGTTAGAATTAGTTTAATTAGAAGAAAAAATTTTTAGAAGTTTCATACTAACACTGTATACGGGTAATTCTTTTCAGCCTATTTATTATGTAATTCCTTTTTCAAATTGCCAACAACTTTATAATCATTTTATACTTGAATTAAATATATCTAGTATTTTTCTTATTTAATATTCATTTTGCAAATTTTTTCCAATGATAATGTTTGATATTGAATTTGAATTTATAGAATATCAAATCAAAATTTATGTAATATTTACAGGCAACTTTTTTTAACTTTGAAATTTAGTTATTAAACTTTCTATTTTTCCTATGAGGAATTTGTTTCCTATTGTCAATTTAATATAAATTTATTATTCAAATAGATGCTCTAATGTATTATTTTGTTGAATTTTGACATCTGGAAAAAATATTTTCTTTATCAATTCCAAATGATTATTATATTTATCAAAAATACAATTCTGATAGATTTCTTCAATAAATTCATAAGCTGGCAATAGAAAACAAACTCCTCAAAAACACATAAAACAAAAATAAGTTTCTTAATTAAATTTTAATTACAAAAAGTTTTTTCAAACTAATAGTGAATTTTTATTCAATATACTGAAATTCACATCAAATATGATATAAATCATAATTAGAAAATTTTATAAGAAAAATATTAAGCAAGATAAAGACTAGATCAATTTATTTTAGATAACATGCATATTGCATTTACATATTATTATTTATGAAAGTGTGCAATTTATTTTTATATGACATGTCTATATTTATGAAATTTTTCTAAAGAGGATTTTTAAATTTATATTAGAAACTTAGGAAATAACTGTCATATCTATTTACAATTTAATTCATACAATACACAAGTTCTTAGTTTTGGATTACTATCTTAATATGATGCATTTTTTTTCCCATTCAAAATTAATTATATAAATTCACTATTGATAATCAAACTAATTAATTTAGATAATTAAATTTCCAGATTATCAAATATCTTAAAATCAAAAATAAATTAACGATTACAATATTCAAATTACTAATATTTCAGATTTTTATTCATTTTATAGGAAGTTAACAAAATATGATAGAAATAAAACAGTAGATGTATATAAATATATCTTAAATTGATAAAGATTTCTATAAATCATTTCATCATCAAATAATAAAAAAAATGCATCTTACCAAGAGAATCAAACACACTTATATATTCAATAACAATTTCTGTATTAATTAAAGATTCATCACATTTCAATAAGACTTCATATTGATGTATTTATCTCCAATATATTGGTAATAGTTTATTTTAATACTATATCACATATGATTGATCTAAAATTATATTTTTTTCACAGTATTTACATAAATTTAAAAATAATGAAATAGATTTACTATTACAGAAATAAAAAGTTTTTGCAATTATAAATTAACTTATATCATTTTATGTGAAACTATAGCAAAATATATCATAATTGTATACATTTAAGATGATTACAGTCTTCCTAATTTTGAAGTCTAGAAAAAATTAAATTATTGTTTACAGTAAAATTTTTTTATGGAAGAAAAATATAGTAATTATTGTGCAATTCTATTATCAAGATCATTAAATAATTATTGAAGATCTACTTGTTATATGTTAAAGAGTTTATAATATAATGTCTCAAATAATTCTTAGCAAATCCTCACATAATTAAAAAAGTTTATATTTTTTAGAATGATTCTTTACTAAGGAATATATGATAGGATTATCTCTTCAAATAATCAACAATTAAATGGAATAATAAAGAAGCCATAAAGCTCTTTTGAAACCAGTAATGGGTTAAAAACAAATTTTTGAATACAGGAGGTCCCAATTTATGCTTATAATGACTATTATCAATAGTTTTGCAAATGTATAATTTTCTTTTCAGTTAGTTATAAGTATTGTGCTTCAATATTTCTTAAAAAATCTACAGTGTAATCCCATGTTATAAAGAAATTCAGTTTTAAAAAAGCATTTGCACAAATTCTCTAATGCATAGTTCACAAAAACTCAAAATATTCCATATCTGTTAACATTTGTGGGTCAGTTCACAAAAATAATAAAGAATTTCATCAATTTCTATAGACAATATTATATTATCAGGAAAGTTATTTTCTGTTTCTTCATCCTCTATTTTAATTAAACTCCTAAGCAAGCCAAATTCCAGTATTCAATATAAATAAAACCAGTTAAAAATTCATTTTTTCATTACACATGTATTCAATTTTAATAAACAGTTTATATTTAATTTTGTTGTTAACTTTTATATTTTACATTCCACTTTTATTTTTATTTAGTATTTTATTATATAAAAGTGCTGTCAAAAATGAGATATAGGTATTCTTTATTATAAACAATATCTGTTCAATATTACAGTATTATATTTCTTTTTTTTTAAATTTGTTGAATAGTCTGAAGTTTAGTCATTACAGAATCTAATTTCCATTTATAGTATTACATCTATGGGGAAATTGTTTTTCAATTTATAACTCAAAAATCTGGAATGAAATCCTATCAAAACTCAAGAACCTCCTGTAATGTTTTAATAAATATATATATAAATATATATACTGGTAGTATATAGTTTAAAAAAACAAGAGAAGAAAGATTAAATTAAATCTAAAGATAACATTTAAAGTGCATATATAAGTATTTCTGAAATTTATAAATCATATTTTTGCATATAGGGAACCATAGAACTTTTTATTAATATCAAGTTTTGCATATAGGGAACCATAGAACTTTTTATTAATATCAAGGATCTATATTCAGAAAGTCATATTAAAAAAAAGTCTTATTTAGGTTAAGACAATCAATTTAAGCTGACTTAATTAAGTTACTAATCTGTCATATGCAGAAACCTGCCTAGAAGTATTACTTTGTTAAGACACAGGAAATGATATTTAATCCATTACATTAAGGGAATCTTCTGCAATGGCTTCTAAGGAAAACCAATACAGACAAAAAGCAAAAATACCAAGACAAAGCAAAAATTTCATTTTAAAAGAGGAAATGAAAAAAGATGGACAATAATTTGGATGTGTATCTAATTGCATTTATTTGATTTGTTCATAATTTAGATAGTGGACCTTAGCCACAGCCTTTATCAGTTTTGTATTACGTAAAGAATAAGCACAACTTGCAGTAGAAATAAAAGGTTATTTTTAACTTAAAAATCCGCAAACGCTTTTGGTCAAACGACCCTCTTCAGGCAGAGTTCCAATGTATAACGGAATTCTAAGGAACGCCGTGCAAGTTGTGCTTATTCTTTACGTAATACAAAGTATTTATGTTAAGCAGTTGTTTTTTCAAAAGTTATTCAAATTTATCAGTTTTAGCTGAAAAAGTCAGATATATTAAGCAAAAATTCTTCATCAGTATAAATAATATATGGATACAGATCTGTAAGCAAAATACTTATGTTAAAAATTAATTAATAAATTTTTTAAAATATTAATTAATAAAATCTTATTATCGATAAGACAATGTAAATATGTCACTTGACTTAATTCAAAAAATTGATAATGTTCAATAATTTTTAATAAATAGAAAATTTAATAAACAGAAACTGTACATACTGTATGAATTAAAATGATCAATATATATCAACATATATTTGAGCAAATCTCTTATATTACCTAGAATATTGAAATGATGTATCATAATAAGCAGATTTTTATTTTTTAGTGCATATTTAGAATTATATTCTGAATATACAAGAAATGAAATATTGTCAACAGTTTCTGAAGAAGTGACCAATTCTTCAAGATGAAGAAATATCAATTATTCAAGAGATTTCTTCAGTTGATAGAAAGTGTTCCTCAGAATGCAGATAATTTATTATTATTTCAAAATAAGAAAAGAAAAATTATTACTAACAATGAGATCAAATTTGAAACTATAAAATTACTGAAGCTGGAACAGAAAAATATATTGCATAAATTATTAAATTGAATTTAGAAAGTGAATTATTAAAATTGCAAATTAATAATTTCAATAATTAGTTTACCTCTTCCACTATTGTTATTTTCAAAACATTCATTAATAATTTTTATCAGAGCCAGATGAGAATTATTTTCAAAGTGATATCTTTAAAATGTTTCTTTGTCAGATAATAGTTCCAAGGGATTTTCCTTATCCAAAATTCTTTTATGTATCTTATTATAAAAAATGCAGGTCCTTGCATCAAAATTTATGAACAAAAATCTAATAAACTCTTGCCACAGATGTCATGACATAATATGTTATCTTTCTTAGCCAAAAGATAAACTAAGCCACCTTTGGATATGACTTAAGTTAACTCAAAATAAAATTGATCTTATCATGCAATAATTAAGTTAATCTTACACTTTAAAACAGCTTTCTGAATACAGGCCAAGGGAACAAAAATTGGAGCACGTCTAAGTAGGAAAAACAAAAGTTTATTAAGTTGTCAATTTATATAGAGAAAAATATTTTTGGCCAAATAAGCTATCTTCAGTTCACAGAGAATATATATAGAACCTTATATATTCTGTAAACTGAAAATGTCTTATTTGATCAAAAACATTTTTCTGTATATGAAACTGACAACGTAATAAACTTTTGGTTTTCTTACTTAAAAATGATCTAATTTTTGTGTCTTATCAACAATAGTAGATGAAATTCTGATTTTTATAATTTCAAGGGATCTCACACTAAACAAATGGGAAATCATTGTGACAAGAATTCAATAATATAAATTTATTCATTATAACTAATTATGTTATTATTATATAAAGCTTTTATTTTTCAAATAATAATATAAACCAAAAAACAAATTTATATAGGTAATATGTTTATGTAATGTTTATGGATAATTAACTGTTATTTTTAATTTACTTTTTCAATTGTAAATATAAACTAATAAAAATCCAACTTTATATTAGTTTCTTAACTTTCTCTTATTTGTTATAGACATTTCTATATAAACATTTTGAAGCATATTCAATTTTTGGGTATTTTCTAGATACTGAATCATTATGAAAAAAATATTGTTAAACTTTTACATATATAAAATGATCATTTTCATAATCATAAATTTTCAATTTCTTCTGTTCATAAAATAACACAAATAATTTAACAATTATATTAAACAGAAAAACTATGATTTATTATTAGTAAAAATACAGTTACTAATAATACTAGACAGTAATTATTTTGGCTTTCTCTGATCCTCCTCTGCCTCACCAAACAAGTGTATATGCATCTCAAACACTTTTTAAGTGAGACTGAAGAGGACCCAGTGGCGTAGCGAGGGGGACAAGGGGGTCTATCATGCCCCGGGCGCGAAATTCTTATTACAAGTATATTTTATATATTATATTACTATATGTTTTTCGGGGGGCGCCAAAAAGGTATTGTGCCCTGGGCACCAGTTATGCTCGCTATGCCACTGAGAGGACCATAGAAAGCCAAAAACATTATCACTTGATATTATTAGTAACTGCATTTTTTACTAATAATAAACCTTAATATTCCTGCTTAAAGTGTTTGTTGAATTATTTGTGATTATAATCATTTTCATTAGTTTAATAGTACACTGCAAATATATGTAAATATTTTTGCAATGTACTGTTTATAGCAGTAGTTAAAAATATGACTTAATTGTAAGAAGACTATTTTAGGGAAGAAATATGAAAAATGTCATCTTTAGATTTGTGCAAATATGAAATATTTTTGAAATTTAAAAATTTATATAAAAAATGAGAAATAATACTAGTGAAAATATAAAATAATTTCTTAAAGCTAATTATTTTAATTAAGAATATATATGAAAATATAACTTATGATATTTTATAAATTTCAAGTGCATTTTTAACATATTTAATATAAAGTGCAGTATATAAAGAAGACTGTTATAAAAATAATTTTTTCACCACTTTTTTAAATTATTTTTACTTTCCCTAATAAAAAATATCAATTGGTATGTTTTTAAACATTTAAATGACATTACATTACACATGAATTTACACAAAATGATATGGAATAGTATAATAAATTTTTTTGTGATGGAAAAATAAACTTTCACATAAAATTAAAATTTTAACTATTTGTTAAACTGTAAATTTTCAGCTTTTAAAATCAAATTTTTAAATGAAAAGCAAACTACAGATAACATATATTTTGAAATGTCAGAAATAAGATTAATCCAGAATATTACGAAAATATCTAAAACAGCAACTTATTGCATATTACTTATTGAAATCATGAATACAAATAATAATGTTGTAATTAAAACTTTAAAATATTGTGCTAAGGTAACTTTTGAAGAAATAAATCCCAATAATTTTATATTTAAAAAATTTTGCTAAACAAGCTTAAAACTTTACCTATCAAATCAAATATCAATGAAAGATGGTGAGGTCTTTATCAAGACCTACATTGCTTCCTCAGGTTATTAAAAATAGTAAATGCAGAGATTAACTATTAGATTTGCACTATAACATTTCCCTATTTAAATTTATGAAAAATATTTTAATTGTTTAAACAAAATAGAATCCATTCTTTCATTGATAAGCTTCTATTTATAATCTTTAAAAGTTTTATATTTTATATAAGAATGATTTGAAATATAATCCTTATTACATTCATAATGAATATTCTGTTTTATAAAAATTCAAGCATTTTAATTTTAACACATAAAATTCATTTTTGAAAATTTGCATATATCAGAAACAAAAATTACTTTATAAAATTTTGAATTTATGCTTATATTAAATATCATTTCCTCCATTATTCTCATTCAATATATGCTATATACAGATAGTCCTTGATCTGCCATCATAAATCAGAAATTCCCAAAATTTATGGATTCTCCACTACTATTTAATACACTCAACTTTATTGTAATTAACTTAACAAATACAAAATTAAAGAATCAGACACAAAAAAGATGCTTTTTGTATATCAGACTATTGGTCAGGGATTCAAACCCTTTGTTAATTGTATTAACTAATCACAGAATTTATCAATGACACTGCTGTCATAAGTACAAGTAATCATAAGTCAAGGACTACCTATATAATGCATCAATGCAGAAACTTTTACTAAATCAAATGATGAAGATAAATTTTCATTTTGAAAGTCAAAATAAATTATTCACTATATATTAAAGTCCACTAACTTTTTATTAGTTATAATAATCAAGTATTATTATGAATTGAAATTGCAATTTTTCAAATTACCGGTATATAATTTTTAACATCCTTTACTAGATAAATTGAAACATTATATAAAAGTCTATACTAAACTTATAATACATTTTGAAAAAATAAATAAATTTGAAAATTTAAATCTAATAGAATTTATTACTGCATTAAAGGACTTTTAATGCCAACAAGTTTACTTCTTATAAATTTATTTAATTTTTAAGAATGACCAGACAATCGACCATCTATACCAAAATAATCTCGAAAAACATAACCACATTGATGTTCTTCCAAGAAATGGAAAAACTCTCCCATATCCATATGATACTCTCGACCAGGTCCCTTTCTAGGTTGAAAACTTATTTCTTCAAAAGTATCAAATTTTCGTAAATTATTCTTTGGGTCAAATTCTAGGGTTTCTTTTTTTTTTAAAATAATTTTTTTCCAATTCATATGTTTAATTTTGTTCCAAAAATAATTACAATCTTTAGTTGGGCCTTCTACACATATAATACCTGGTTTTCCAGGTAAACAGAAACCAGTAAGTTGCAATTGCTGGCTTAATTCTAATATGGACCGACGTTTACATTTATTATATATATGATGACTATATATCCATAATCTACAAAAATATTCATCTTCTTCACTATCTTCACTGCTAGGTAATGTGTTACAAAGTTTTGATTTTTCAGATATATATTTACAAGTATTATCTAATAACCATTGAATAAGAGAACCTATACACAATTCTCCTTTTGGCAGTTCACTCAAGAAATTGCTTATGTCCTCATTTAATTGATGCTGACTGTCACGAGTCAAGTAACTGGAACGAGCATAGATTTCTGGTTCAGATGATGGATAATCGTGAGGTAAACTGCAACTTACTTCTAATTTTTCCTAAAATTGAGTAGATTATATTTTTAATTTAAAGAGATTTAAGCAATCATTGTATTTATTATATTAATTATAAAATCACAATATAATATCATGAGGTAAACTGCAACTTACTTCTAATTTTTCCTAAAATTAAGTAGATTATATTTTTAATTTAAAAGAGATTTAAGCAATCATTGTATTTATTATATTAATTATAAAATCACAATATAATACTAAAAAACATTAATTATATATATATATATATATAATAAAACATTATTTTAAATTCTGTTCAGAAGAAGAATAAAAGATTTGGTCTGAAAATAAATTATATGCATAACTTTTAAAATTAATCACAAAAAGAATGAGCACAATGGCAACAACAAGCAGAAAAAATACATTTAATAAAATTAAATTATTTTTTTGCAATTTTTGGTAATATTTTCTTAATTTTTATAATCATAGGAAAAAATATAATTTTATTTTGATATTCAATTCATTGATTATTTGTATTCATCCACAATGAAAATTTTTTGTAGAATAAATACATTTGTAATAAACTTTTGAATGGCAAACTCAATATAAAATAACTGATATTTTATCTATCTTTTTATAGTGCTATGAATAATGATTTCTGGAAAAGCTGACAATTTCTTTATTAATTATTTGCAATTAGTCAATGTTTAATATCAAAATATGAAATGCATTTAATTAATCTATGTGATATGCTCTTAAGTTATATTTAATTCAAATATATTAAATACTTAAAATTAACAGCTGCTGGTGATGAGGATTAATCTTACAGTTTGTTTTAACAGAAAAATATCCATTGAATTATCCTGAGTAAAATGAAGTTCCTCATTCCCAACAACTGTCATTCTTTAAGCATTGTTTACTTACTTTAAATTATATGTGATTTATTATTATCTTAAATATGACAAATTAAACCAGAACAAAACTTTACAGCACTTATTTGCAATTAGTCAATGTTTAATATCAAAATATGAAATGAATTTAATTAATCTATGTGTCACTGTTTACTATTTAACTGCTTAAATCTCCAATTAAACTCAATTAAATACTTAGCACACATTGCAGTTTTAGATCAAAAATCTCTTTTAATTAGCTTTCGTTTAATACAAACGTTTTCGACGTTCTAACGCCATCCTCAGGTATCTTATCTTACAATACAATAGAATATTGTGAAAGAATAGAACATCGCTATGGAATCCTGTTTCTTTCGAAC
>AYEL01080536.1:0-33261 GCA_000484575.1 Olivierus martensii
AAAAAAAAACATTTTTGGCTTGATACCCACATGGTAAAGCAACCGCTTACTACCTTTGAAGATCCAAGTTCAATTCCCACATCCTAAATTTTTCAAGATCCCATACCTACAAATTTTTCAGGAGAATTCGAGTCCAGTTCGTTGAGCCCCATTCTTCAACTTTTCGGATTACCTTATAAAGAGTGTTGGCCAGTCAGTGATGAGCTTTAGATAGTCCTGAAAGTTGAAGTCTAGGAAAATTTAAGTGGTCATCTCCAGATTATTCTTTGTGTGATTCAGCAACATAATTTAAACTAATCTAAAACATTGCATAATCCAATTATTTAAATCAGTTAAGAAGAAAGTACTAGTGAAACCTGTTAAAGTGACCACTCTTTGGGACCAATCTGACTGATCACTTTTCACAGGTGGTCACTATACAGGACAGTGACCCTCCCCCTTCCCCCAAAAGAAAACAACAGATTATTCTAAACTGCAAATTTATATTAATTAAAATTGTCAACTTGCAGTCAATAATGATGACATATAGTACATACAGTGGCGCCGAGAGGGCGTGGAAGAGGAGACAAATTCCCCGGGCCCGTAGAAGATTGAAGGGCCCGGGCCGCTTCCTAACAATAAGAATTATATAGGCCCAAAACCTGGTTCGTACCGGGCCCGGGATTTCTCTCGGCGCTACTGAGTACATATCACTTTCTGACGAACAAAGTGATACTATATTACAATTAATACTAACCTGTTTATGTGCATTTAACATAGTCAAACTTAAAATACTGCATAAAGATACCTATACAGTAGTATTATAATATTTACTTTTTAATATACTGATTTAACAGACTATTTTATCATAATAGAAAAATTCTAATGGAATACTAATCCTTAGAATTTTATATAATGGAAAAAATTATAAGGAAAAGTCAGTAATTCCTTCATGAAATTAATCTTCTTGGTCACTTTAGCAGGTTAAAATTTCTTAAAACTATGTGAGTGGTCAGTATACACATTAGACAGGTGGTCACTATACAGAACAAAAATAACATTACGTCCTATGGGAAACAAACCAGCTTTTGAAATTTGGTCTCTTTAGCCAGGTGGTCACTGCATAAAGGTGGTCATTTTAACAGATTTCACTGTATGTCAGTTATAACTTTTACCATTTAGGAGATTACTCGGACGAACAATATATATAAGATACTATATTTAACTTTATTCATTATAAGATAATATCAAACAAACATTGAAAATATAGAGAGAAAATATGACAAATTATTTTTAATATAAAATTTTTATAATGAGAATGCTGTATAATAAAATGTATGAGAACAGTATATTATATTATTTATTATTATTGTATGAATGAAAGATTATAAAATAAAATAAATAAATAAATAAATAAAATTTAACAGAAGAGAAAAATTTGTGATAGAAAATTATACGCATATCCAATATAACAACGGAGAGTTTTGTAATATTCGCAGAGAATTATTCTCATTGCTATGTTACCAAAATTTTAAAACTATGATTCAATAATATCGGTAGTATTCATGAATCAATAAACATGATGTTGTTACACAATCATTTATTTGAGCTATGCAATCGTTTACAATTATATTTATACTTCAGCTATTATAATATCGACAAAACTCAATACGAAATCCACAATCGATAAAAATAGAATTTGACCAAATGATTTTCTTTAAAGAATCTAAATAATGTATTAAATTTCGTAAAAATCAATATATAATGAGATACTGTATATAAAAGAGTTGCTACATACGACAGTAATAGATTCTTTTCGCATTTGTAACGAGCCGAAATGCTTAAAACGGAAAAATAAAGATATAAACTCATCAGTATGATTTGCTGATATATTTTTATATACGATAAATAATCAAATGAAATAATAAACTATTTTTAAATTATCATTTGAAATTATCAAGCAATATAATTAAATTACGTCAATCTTTCCGGGAAATAATCTTTTATTAGAATAGAAAATTGTTAAACGTAATTTCATATCATGCTTCCAGATATGATTCAATGATTCACATTCTAAAAGAATGAAATTTCGTTATAAGTCACTTTTAAAATAAAAATTTTAAAGCAAATCGCATGATTTTTTTTATAATTAAATCGATTAAGAAAAATTCGATCCAACTGCATCTTTTTCAACTTTATAACAACCGAGGATGTTTTTTAATTTTTAAGTATCCTGTATTCATATTTAAATTAATCACCGCATATATCAAACATTAAATTTTGCAAATCCATTTTTTGCCACCAGATGTCGCGATGAAACCTTTTTCTTTAATTTTTCTAAAAATAATATCAAAATTAAAAAGAAAAATAAAATTGTTTATTTAATTATTTTAATTAATTATAAAATAAAATATTTCAATTATAGAATATTAAAGGATTTAAAAAAAAAATGTACAAAATTTACGTTTACAACCAAACGATTTAAAGACTCGATAAACTCTATAATCCATTATTTTGATAAAAGAAAAAATTGAACAAACAAATTTAAAAAATGGGGCAAATAAGAAGGTAAGATACCTCAATTATCTTTCTCTCTACATGTTATAACTATTTAATGTCGACTTAGAAGGCCAAAAGCCACGAAATACTTCTTTCATCTTTGTCCATTCTTTTCTTATCTCCGTCATTTCTTATGCTAATCACATCTAGGTTTTTTCTTTACCTTCCATACATTTTGTACTTTCAAAGAGCTTCCTCCATTATTTCCTATTATAAGCTTTACACATCAAAAGAAGTTTATGCTTCCTACTTTTGCTTATTATTCTTCTTTTGAGATTATATATTACCGAACGTATTAAATTTTTTTCTTTGTGCGTGTGTGAGTGTGTATAAAGCATCTATATTTCATTCTATCTAATCAGCCAGAGTTTTATTTTCCAATTTTCGTCCTAGATAACTATCTAATCTCGGAATGAAGTTCTTCCTGATATTATCTTTAGAATCATGCTCTACAATTAACATTTTATGATTTTCCTCATACACTTGTAGCATGAAAACTATTTGAAACTGCATTTTGAATTTAGTAATACAATATATAATAATTTCTCGTATCGATTGATTAAAAAGAAAGGCAAATTTTCCAGTTATCTAACCGTTTATTTAACAATTAAATTAGTAAAGGAATAAAAATAATAATAATTAAAATATTCGACCCATTGATCAAAATCTATATCAAATAATTAGCATAGTTGCAAATTAAAATATAGCTGGTGTTATTATATATTAAATTAAAAAAAGTCAATATTAGCTCGGGGTGATAACTTTTTTAACTTCAGAACAAACTGGACAAATAAGATTTTTTCGGTTTTTTAATTAGGAGATAATTAGGTTGCATCATGAGAATTATAATATAGAGTTAGTGTCCTTTCTTGCAAGTTATCAAAATAAGATTCGACTAAGTTTTTTTATAAGATGGCATGCTGTGTAAATAACAATCGAAGCAACTCTTATATACTGTATATATTTTAGGAGATGCTTCGATTTACACGTGAAAAAAGTATGCAGTGCAAGTTTTATGAAAGAAAATACTATACTGTATTCTGGAAAATCACCTCTTGTAATTTGCATCCTTCCAACTGGTAAATACTACGTTGGATAGCAAATGATAACACTCTATATACATTTTGACGCCTGATTAAGTTTGTTTTCCTATTGTAGTCGGCGCCGTCTGGTTCTTTCGAATTTTAATAAGATCTGGAATGTTTATAATCAAAATGTTGGAGGTTATAGTCGGATACTCGTAGAGAAATTTTTGAGTACTTCAGTATTTAGAATTATATACATTGCCTGAAACAAAATAAAGCATTCTATTATAGTAATTCACTCGTAAACGATTAATTCATATATTTTATGATATATAGGACTATAAATGCAAATAATTTAACGTTTTTATAAAGGGCTTCAATTAAAATCACCCAATCTATCAAAAGTTTAGTTGGCTACTGTCAAAATAAAAAACGACTAAATTCTCTTTATATGTTTCTGTTATAAACTATTTAATATTAATGACTTTCAAACGAATATAACCATACTAATTAATCCTTAAACATCATGTAGTGGACATTAAAACGGTCCCACGTTTTTTTTAGTCTACTGTTTGATATTTTATTCATTCCTTAGGCAATTAGTCGTTCTGTATGATAATGAATTTTTTAATATCGATTATTCTCTTTAGTTCTCTTCGTATATCTGATTTTAACTGCACAATAGAACTATAAACTTACACCAGTTAAGTAACACCAAGTTTATTTTATTTTTTGTCACAGATAACAAGAAAATTAATAGAGATAATGATTACTTAACTTATCCTTATTAAAAGATTGTCTCTCGACAAATGTTGTGTATCAAAATTTTCTTAAAGTAATTTGTAATGATTATGATATTTTAATGATTTCTTATCTTTTGTAATTCGGAGAAATTTTGCTGATAAATTTTTCTCAACATCGTAAAATTTAATTAATTTTTGAGCAAACTAATAGATCGCATCGTTGGAGGTAAGGAAATGGTTAATCGTTTAATTATCTGATTGAAGTTCAAGTATTTCAAGGAGAACAAGGAGTATCGCTCTTTCAGAAAGCCATTATATTAAAGTAACAATTTAACAGATTTAAAGCATTATAAACAGTAACTTTAACATATATTATATATTATAATCTCTAATTCTATAAAGGAAAGAAAAAATTTTAACAGTTTTTTTACCTGATTTAAGTAATTCGCGAACTTAATTTAGGCCTATCTGTCGAAATTTACAAAAAAAAAAAATTAAGTTCGTGAAGTTCACTCAACACAAAAGCTTATCAAAAACGTGTAAATCATAAAAATTATCTAAAAAGAACTTCATATATGTGGTACCAAGAACCGAAAGAACTTAATTAGTATCAGTACCGTGTAACGCAGCATTAAATACTTCACATGATTAAAGTACTGCACTGTGACCTTATCTTAACTTCTTAACTCATTTGCTAGCATTGGTTGTCATGACTGCTATCAACTCGGTGCCTCTCTAACTTGCGTCATAGTTCACAATCCCGGTTAGGAAGCAATACGCTTAACGTTCATTTTGGTAAGTTAATATATTTCTCTTAAAATTCTGTACATATTTACAATTTTTGGACTTTGATCTAGTAAGAGAATGGTAAATATATATAAATTAGTCACTGTTATGTCGTTAAATTAGATGGCGTAATTTTATATGTGGGAAATCAGAGATATAAAAAAAGAAGGATCGTTTTAATAAGTAAAAAATCCTCATGGGGAACATAGTACAATTGCAGGTGATTAGCAGTTACAGTTCGCTTTACAATGTACATCGTCACGGTGGTCTGTTTTCGTATTCAATGCATGTATTCTAGTTAGGGTCTTCTACTGAATGTATTCTTGGTCTTCCTACTCCCAGGGGTTTCTCAGTGGGGCACTTGCCTTTCAGCAAACTAAGATTGAAAGCAACGGAGTGGAATTTATCTTTGCGAAGAATAGAAGATTGTAAGATCGTTTTTGGGGAAAAGAAAGTCATCCAAGTAGTAGACCAAATGTAATCCTATTTTTTTCTCCTATCGAGGGCCTGTTTTTTTCGGTTGGGGCAAGAACATTAAACTGGTAATGGAAAGTTTTTCGGATTCAGTAAACTGGTTTTTTAAGCACTAGCACCCTTTTAGAGGGATATAAAGAGCAGAAACATTATTAGAAAGAAAAAAAAAACCACACTCAATTTTTTAAATTGAAAAGCGAACGTCCTACTTTTATTACCGATTTAGATCGAGAAAAATATTATTAAAATATAAAATTGAATATTAATTTTTTAATAACTGAATCGTGGCCATTCATACTTAATAATTTTTTATTGATTTATAGTAGTCTATAAAATATGATAGTCTTTTTATTGCTACTGTTATGTGAAATGTCACGAAACAGGTGTTTAAGTTAGTGAAGTTAGTTTATTTATTAGATTATTATACGTTTTAATAAGCTTGGGGAGTCGTTATAAACAAATTTATCGATATTTGATATTTATTAATGGAAAACTCACGTAATGTTTTCTCCGGTAATATATAAATCAGACTAGTAGAACACAATTACATCAATTGGCGTACTGATGTTCTAGTTTTTAAAATTCTCAACACCATTACTATTATTTGAGAGTAATCTAACTAGGTTGCTATTTACATAAGGGTAGAAATTTGTAGCGGAACACACAGATAAGGCATTCGTTCATTTCTTTTGTCCTTATTTTTATTTGATCAATGATACAAATGTCCTTGATGAGCGATTTTTGTACACGTACATAAACAATATTATTTAGAATATGTAAGAATTCCGTCAGGCAGTCTATTGCAGATGCCAAATCGTCTTGGGACATTCTTAACGTGTCTGGACAATTTTCTCATCAACGTCAAATAGGAAGTGACGTAACGAAGGACACTGCCTCCCCTATTCTAAAAGTATTGTCGGCTCGACTAAAGAAAAATCCGTTACGCTGCTTTATTTTGATCTCGTCTTTAAATTTCCACCCTATAGAAGGTTATTCAACTTATATTTTGTTACCGGTTCCTTTTGGAATGTCTTGTATAGTCTACTCTTGATTAACAAAGATGACATTTTAGGGAGGTGAGAAGATTTTTAAGTATCAATAACTTTTGTAGAGTTATGGTAGAAATAAAGAACAATAACAAAATATCATCTTGCATATTTTATCTGCATCCCAAATGTTTTCAAAAAGTTAAAATACAGATTAAAATTCATAAAAATGGCTACATGAAAGATATAATTAGACAGATAACTTACTCGATTATTCATCAAAATTTTCAATTGTTTAAAATAACTATATTTTTAATTTGAGACTTAGAATAAATTTCAAATTAATGAATAAACTTTCATACTGCATTTTTTTTTTTAATCTTGAACAGTATATATGTATTATCTCAGCTGGAAGTTTGCCAATAATATATCTTGACACTAATTAACCCTTTTATCACTGAAAGTTGTCGACATCTTCTATCGCAAAAGAAATCATTCTTTTCGAAGATAAGAAACAATACGTTGATAAAAATTTGCAGTTAAGTATAATAAATTATTCGAAATTGTCTAAATTGCTAAATTTCTGACCCTCGTACGCGAAAATTTTTATAATGAAAGGAAACGGGATGTTTGAGAAGCAGTAATAGAGAAAAACCTACCTGTAGGTATTCGAATGTTTTAAAGATTAGCTTAGAGTAACGAATTTTATATCTTAATAGAAAGGTGAAGTATTACAAATTTCTACATTTTTTACTAGCATACTTTCGAGTAATAAAATGGGTATAGGGTGAGAAAAGTAAACCTAAAACTAAAGAATGCAGTCGTTGTGAAGAGGACATCTTCCCACACCTTAAATGATTTCAAGCTGACACTCAATAAGAAAGTGCTTACTTTAATTACGACCATTTATCTGCTCGGTCCCGTAGAAATTGGGGAGGAGTCTGAGGTTAAAGACCCTCTCCAGCTTCACTCTTGTCTGATCGACCTCACAATGGGATGGGACCTGCCTTTTTTTTTTTTTTTTCTAAAATTTCTGGTGACATTCGCCAATAAAGAAATCTACTGACGTAAACTACTCGTAACCCGGACTTATATTCATTTGCTCCACCTGTCTGGAATTAATTAGACGTGCGTGCGTGATGTGAGGTCATCACGTTTCGCATCAGGATAATTATGCGCCTGCTAGATGTGACCCTTTGGAGATATATTGGCATCGACCTGAGACGAGAAAACATCACTTTCCTGATACATATATAACTTATATAAAATTTTTTAAAAAACTTTAAATTGATCTGATAAAGATTTTGATTTATGGCTAAGACTCGATGGCAAAAAACTAAAATTATTTTGCATAAATGTTATCGTAATGGATTTATAAATATAAAAAGAATATTTATAATCTTTATTAGATTCTAACTAGTTTTTTACATTACCAAATTTGGCCACGTTTCATCATAGAAAATAATTATGATTTTCGATATTGTCATTACTTTCGTCGAAAAAAGTTTTCAACTTGTTGAAATTATTACGTCTTTAAGTCTGTTAGTTATATTGTAATATTGTATAAGTTGCATCTCTATTAACAATTTGACCTTTATACTCTTTCGTATCTCGGTATCTCAATTATGAGTTTCTCAATTCTCATTGTTTGTTCACAGTAGCTATTTCACATCTTGAAAGTATCGTGATTATTAAGTGAATTGCTGTTTTCCAAATTCCGTTACTGTTTATGACAAAACAACAGAAGCCATTTGTCAAGCAGTCACGTAGCAGTTACACTGTAATAGCTGTTTGTCCAGATATTACCCAGATTCTGTGATAAACAACTAAACCAGGAAGTAGAACCCCCTGTGTAAATAGTCTTTCAGTTCCCCGTTGTGGGGATCGGCGGTTTCTCCACTCTTAAAAGTTATTGTTTATAAGAAAGGCGTCACAGACCGATGGAAAGTATCCCATAGAGAAAAGGAGAAACGTTCAATAATTTATAACCGAGAAAAATATTGGCAAAACAAATTTTTAAATTAATATCACGCTGGAGCAAAGATATCCAAAATTACCTTCCTAAGAAAAAATTCCAAATCCGATATTGTAAATTCATTAATTTCACTTTTTCTAAAAAAGAAAAAAATCAATTTGAGATTATTTATTGGTATTTTTATTGTTTGATCACAGAAAAAAGATTAAACGATTAGAAAAACGACAAAGTTCATTTTAGTTTGTTTTTCTAGAACGCTTTTAAGACATTGTAGAGAGCTGTGGCGCCAAGGATATCTCTTCAAACAGATTATTCTGTTTGGTACACATCTCTTACTGTGTTTGAGACTAGTCTAGTTTCTTTGCTTCTTTTAATTCTTTCCCGAAATGGAAAGTTGCACTTGCACTTCAGAAATTTTCTTTTGAAGTAAACATTTTTTTTTAATACTTTCTTTATATTTTAATGCCAATTTAAGAATATATAGGGCCTATATATTTTTCTAAAACTGTAAACTATACATTGTAGAATGTGTTATATTCTTTGTAATGCATGACAATTAAAATAATTTAGGATGTTACGAATCATCACGCTTTTGGTAGCTCGTGTGTCACGACTACATTTAATATAAACAAGGCGAGTTTCATTAGATTCTAATGTTTTGTGGGTGGTTAAAAAGTAACCAAGCATAAAACGAGATAGAATTGTTAGTAATCCAGTATACCTACACTCTTTAGTTTAGAAAAAAAGATGGCAATTTATCAATTGTTTATCTGATTTTCTTCAGTCTTCATAAAAGATTTCTGATCTCATAATTCTCCACTACAATACAAAAGTTAGCAGAGTAAAATAAATGCTTATTTTTTAAACGAATTTATACTGAAAAAAAGAAGAAAGAATATTTAATGTTGTAACAGACACTAAATCAAAGTCTTAATGGGCCCAACATCGTAATAAAACATGGTGATTAAAAATGATGCATTAATTCTTAAAGATGATCTAGTGACTTTTAATAAGCCTTTAAAGAGCGTTATTCAATATCATTCTTTGAATTTATAGTCGTCTGTAGCTTTACTGAAGTATTAATACTGACAGTAACAATGTATTAAATGAAATTCATAAGAACAAAGAGAGAATAAATCAGTTTGGGTGTGGTGGAGACTGTAATAAGAGAAGTCAAACTCTTGGTAGAAGATTGCTTTCTAAGAAGTTTAAATAAAGTTTAGGTGGTGTTGCAGATAAACGAACTTAAAGTCTTATTTTTCTTTACATTCTGAAGAGTCGAATGTGATTAATTGGTCAAAGAATGTTTTGAAGAACGAAGACCGACTTTTAAGTGATTGTAATTCGACACCAAAATATGTATAAAAAGCGAAAAATATGATAAAGCATCTAACTAACGTTTAATTTAATTTTTATACAGATTTTATAATTTATTATAATTAAAAAGCTTTTATGTTAGATGGAATGTTAACTTTTGTATGGGAAAATTAGATTATTATTATTAGTTTTTTTTATTCATGTTCTGTATAAAATGGGTTGTCATAAAGAGAATAACTTAAATAGATTCAAGCTGTCTTGTCTTTTGAAGTCTTGAAAAATCTCCTGCAGAGTCTTTCATAATCAGATTTTGAACATCAAAAGTTAAAATCTTCAATATAAATTTTATTTTTTTTATTTGAATCAAATTTTTTCTTACTTCTTTTTTTCAATGGACATTTAGATTAAAACAGATTAATTGTAAGTCTTCCAGAAGTAATATGGCTTCTACATTTATACATTTAAATTTGTAATCTCTCTTAAAAGGTTTCTTCTCTCTGTAAAATTGAATAACTTACATTTATTTCGATGCATTTTCAATCCACGACATTCTAAAGATTAATAGAATATAAGTTACAATTTAAATACAAGTATAGAATTCCTATTAAACATATTATTTTGTAGATTGTAAAAGGGTAACATCAAGGTCAGACATGTGCAACTTCAACGCAGGTTGCTCTAGACTCAACCGTTTTGAAAAAAAGTTCTTCAAGAACAACTACCGATTGTCTGCCATCGCATTTGATGTTTTTATAACAGTTTAGGCGGTATAAGGTATCAATATCCATACGAGATATCAAGTTCGGTTGTAAAGTAAACATACAGTACTGTACGCAAAGAATTAGTTTTGCAAAAGTCCAGGTTGTAGCATAACATTCATAAAGAGAGATTAAGAGCACGTCTCCTTTTATTAAACATATTTTTGTGTTTATTTTTCGGCTATAAAACTGCTATTGATTGGAAAATATTAAAGATTCCTTAGTTTAATTCACTCGCTATTATTCAATGATTATTGGACTCTAAGTATCTGCCTGTCATTTCGAAAATAGAATGATGTCTGCCTGTCATTTCGAACATTTACTGATGCCGCGATGTCAAGTTATATAGCTTGATTAGCTAAGTATAGAGTTACTTAGATTTCCTTGAGGAACCGCTGATATGATAAGCGGGAAAATTATCATGAAATTTTAAATGAGATCGAATTTCAAATGAGATCTGCAAAACTACTTTTGATAAATCTTTTACGTATAGAATTTCATCCTTGCATTTTTTTTAAACATTTAAAAATACAAATATTTGCAGTAAAAGCCGTTTTAAGTGTAAATATAGGTGTATGTAAAGTAGCTTATTTATTTAAATTTAGTTTTCGTTTTGAAAAAGGAATAATAAGTAACATTCGTGCCATTTCGACTCCAGCAGGGTGTAGGGCCACCCCACCTGTCTGTCACCATTGTGATCAAGTGGTAATTTGTGTCCTTAGAAGTGTCCTTTATGACGTCATGTTAAAAGATATTGTCTTCTTTTTTTTTTTTGCTAATTTATTCCTTTAAATAAATTATAAATTATCCCGAAATTGTAAAAGTTCACAATTTTAATCGCGCCTGTTTCATTCACTGATAACTTTTTTACGATGTCGTAAAAGAAAATAAACTTTGGACTACAATAAAAAATAATTTATTTGTTACAAAACACTAAAAGAGTTAATCTATAAATATAAATCTGTCCTTTAGATTTTCTTCGAAATTTTATTTGACTTATCGCTAATCTTGAGTAAACTTTTAATCCTTACTATTTTAAATATTTCTTGGGATAAAAATTACTACTAGAACTACGAATTTTAATCTGTTCTACTATGTTAAAAGAAAAGAAAACTTTGAAGAAGATCTGATAATGTACTTCTTAAAATACTTATTACAGCTTAACATACATTTAAATAATTTTTCAAAGGAATTTTTCTACTTGTTTTAATCTATAAATCTTCTTACTTTACCAACAAAAAAAAAAAATTAATTTTAATCCTGTAAAGTTCAAAGTTTCCATGTACACTATTTAAAATTTTTATATTTTGAAAAAAAATCTGGAAAAAATTTAAACGAAAATTAATATTATTTAGGTGCTTTATATAATTATGACTTTAATGTTTAACTGTTCGTTGAGAAAGTTTTTAACTTCCAAATAAAAATTGGATAAATTATTATTATATCCATTCAAAATTTATCAAAATAGTCTTCCATCTGTCACATGACATTAATACCATCTGGTCAAGTTCCTGGAAAACATACAGTATTTTCTTTTTTATATATATATATAGTATCTTTACTTCTTAAGAACGTTTGCATGCTATATAAAGCAAAGAAAGTTGTGTTAAATTAATAAAAAATAATAATATTAAGTAGGACAATAATATTTTACTTCAATATATATGATATTGTTTTTTGTTGCAGAGATTATAAGACAATCGCCTGCTGTAAACAACCAGGGTATGATATCACTGTCATTATTCATTATTATTTTTTATTAATTTAATTATTTAATTCATAGATTGTATTCATAAAAAATTACATACATATTAGTCAGATTTATTTTAAATTTTAAAAGAATTTCATACTTGTAACGCATTAAAATTCTCCAAACGACACACACATACACACAGGACAATAAATATTTTACGCGATTGCATAAGTTAACATAATGTGTACACTTCCCAGAACAAAACACACACCTGTTGACGTCACAATTTGAATATAATTACACGTCACATTTGTTACACAACCGATTATTAATGGCATTTAATTAATACAACCGATAACACGCGGCATATACACAGCGTTAGAAAATTAATTTAAGGATATAAAGTAGTATATTAAAAGTAAGGCAAATTACCACGTGTTCAAGTAGCCTAGAGGGATAAGATTTTTCTCATTCAAGCAGTGTCATTCACTCACTCTAAACAACCACCCCGTCAGCTGCATATTCGACTCTTCCATCTCATCTATGACTTTGCTTATTGGTCACTAGCTGACTCGAGCATATGGGTGCTAGTAGTGTAGCAGTGCAGGTGCTCTTCTGTATTCGTAGGTGCTGGCTCATGTAGGGGAGTCGAATTCCGACAATTGATACACTCCGATATTGTCAAGTAGGTGCAGATTTATTAAGATATCGATTACTGATCGAATGTTGGAATGTGCACGATTTTTTTAACAAATCGTGATCTATCTCCGTTGAATTGGTATTAACTTAAACACGCCGATTGTTAATCGTGGTGACGTCATATCGCTTACGCAATTTTGTTAAAAAAAAGAACTTTCTAGTTTGTTTGCGAATTCTCGAAAGTATTTTATCGATAAATAAATTTGAGAAGTTTTTCTCGGTTTAACAACGTATTCAGTGTTTTTTTGGAACGTGATATTTGTTTGAAATACAACGACCGAATGTTTAAGTAGGATAAACTCAGCGTGTGAAAGGATCTGGATTGTGTAATGTTCTTTTGGAATTCTTTAAATCTTCGTTGATCAAACGTTACCCTCTGATTGCTGAAATAGGAAGTTTATCACATACATATTCCGTTTCGACAGGTTCGTGTTGTTAATAAGAGAAGACAGCTTGTTTATTAATTAATAAAGTTGTGATGTTCGTTAAGTACACATACAGTATTAAGTATCGATTTTTAGTAGAATTAAAAGTTGAAAATAACACTGTTCGAGTTTATAGTAATCTAGTTTGTTAATCGTTAGAATAATAATAATTAATTATATCTAGAACTATTTGTGTCACGTCTTTATTATGGTATCAAAAACAATCTTTTAATAAAGTCGAGTTTATTATGCTAATTTCGTATTTATAATGTATAATTCCTTCGTATGATACGAAAAAAATCTTCGAAGATTTATGAGTATGACAGAAAAAAAAAAATACAAAGAGCCATTGACATTTTGGTCGGCAATGCATTCTAAAAGATGTCATTACTTATAATGTATAATTCCTTCGTATGATACGAAAAAATCTTCGAAGATTTATGAGTATGACAGAAAAAAAATACAAAGAGCCATTGACATTTTGGTCGGCAATGCATTCTAAAAGATGTCATTAAATTCCTAGAAAGATTTTGATCTAATTTTTATAAATTTAGTCATAATTTCATAGATTACAGTATAGAATTTTTATAAATCAGTACTTTAGTTATTTTGGGTCAGCTGTTAAAATATGACTGTAGAAGAAATGCAACGAAAGGAAAAAAAGGCGGCCTATTTGATCCTTCTCTCTCTCTCTCTCTCTCGCTATTCTTTTTTTTCCTCTTAATATTAGTGCAAGATGCACATTCTATTCGCTATTCGGTGTTACAGTATCACGAGGAAGAAAAAACGTCCCGGATATTGTTTTTAGGGGGCGTTCTTAACCGGTTATGTTACAGTCAAAGGGGCGTTACGAAACACTCGTTACAAATCGTACGTATCGCAATTCTGATATTGTTTATTTTGACATTTTTGGTAAGATGTTTTGGTTGGCTGTGTGCTGAACCAAATTAATCAAAAAAAAAACTTTTACCCGAATCGCTAGCAATACACCATTTACTCTCTTACGCAAGCTTTGGATTCGCGACTAAACATAACGTCTTAACTTTGAATATATTATGGATTTTAAAAAAAAGAAACGATTGCATTAAAGTCTTCGCATAATTTTATATTTCGGAAAGAATTTGAATAATGTAAAGACAGAATCAAAAGAATGAAAACCACCCTCTGATTTAACTTACGATTATAAAGTACCAGAGGCTACAAATCTCCAACTATTATCCGAACAAAAAAACACGAGCCTTAAAAGTTTATTGAAAAATTTAAATAGTCATGTAACCATCAAAGATTTTTATCTGATGATAATAACTATGATCACCGTGTTTATAAGCATATAATATAATGCATCGACACTTATCTGAATTGCAAATATATACTATATATGTTAAACATTTTTGTTTCGTTATATAACAGGAACAATACTCGTAAACTGCATTTAGCGAATTTTTAACTAATGCGTGCTGGTCGCATATTTAAAATGGGCGATGAATAATGCGATGAATAATAATTTTGTCAACATTAAAAATAAAAAATATATAACATATTTTTCACTAGCTAGCTAAATCAAGTTGTCAAGTAAAGCTCAAATGCCAGAAGCTTAAAGTAGCGGAAGTTTCTTTTCGGAGAGAAGAGAGGCCTCACAGTGCCACACCTCAAACAACCGATACACGTGTGCTTCACTTTTATAATTCAAATCACGTGTTGCTAATCGTCACGTTCGAACATGATGATGGACTGCGCGTGCATATCGAAGATCCCTCATTGTTCAATTGTTGGTATCATCGACATTTCTTCCTGTAGTTTAAAGTCACTGCTCCTGGTATCGGTTCATTAACCCGTCATATTTCTTTTGAAGATTAAACAGTGATTAAAATATGAATACTGTTTGTTACTATTAATTATTTTCTAATTATAAAACAGAAATGTCTTATTACCGATCAGAATTAATTGGTTCTCATCTTTCGTTTCCCGGAGAATCTCGATTAAAAAATTTCCAGCTGTGAAAAGTTTGCACAAAAAAAAGGAAGGATCTAATTTAGTTTGTACCGATCTCTCTTTTGTATCCTGCAGTTTGGTGAACGACAACTTAAATAGTATAAATTTTATTATAATTCGTTTAAAAATGAAGTTTAAACGTAGTTCTTTCTACCAACTACTTTTTCTAAGATCTTTTTAGTTTATAACTTCAGTTTTAGAAAGTTTTTAAAAGTTTCTGAAAAGGAAATAAACTTATTAAATATATTTCTTTGTCATTAGAATAGTAGACACAAAATTTTGATGTACATTTTCTTTTCTCTTGCCCAAATTTTTGCAGTTTTCCAGATTCTTAGCATAATTTAATTATATTTAGGTTAATTAATGAATTAAAATAATTATTTTGTGTAAAATTATATAGTATAGAATACATTTTTTAACTTATTCACTTTTGGGAACAGTTTTCTCATAGCCTTCTATACTCTAGAGAGTTTTCTTTACATAAAAAAAAGTGGCTTAACTATTGTAATTGAGTCAGACATAATACCCGGGCTAATGTTCCCTCCTACGTCACGATTATGTCCTGGTCAATTAGAGATTTGGTCCAGTATTGATCACAGATGTTCCCTGTGTAAGTGGAAGGTGACTCCTCGGAAGAGTTCATTCTTCTGAAAGGGAATTTTTCGGTGGCTTTTAATGATAGTTTTATGCTCTGAGCAAATATCAAAGAACATGCGGTTCAGTATGTGCATGCTATATATATGTACATATATATATACAGTATATTCACTTAATCCCTCTATCCATTTGGGAGATTATATAACATCCTTAATTTAAGTGGTCCACTTTATAAATTAAGATCCTTAAATCGATAAAAATCTAAAGAAACAAAGACAGATTAAGGAAAAGTCATAATTTAGTTGAGGTTCAGAATGGGATAAATTCTCCAACCCTGTAACTAAAGTTCAGGGGTATGAGGTTGTTTAGAACACATTGCAGGAGTAATTCTTCAAACCAAGATAATTCGTGACAGCTTTCGCAATCTTTTCTAAACAAAATGAAAAACCTGGAGTTTTAAAAGTTCATTTTTTTTCTCCCCCTCGAATATGTCACATAGTTACGGAAGTTCAACGATCCTTAATAAAAATTTAAGGTTCTATTCAGATCTAGAAAAAAAAAAAACTTTTTATGTACAAAAACTGTCGGATTTTAATGTGGTTAGGAAACTTTTTTCTGCTTAATAAAGTGGAAACATTTTAATGAAAATGTAAGAAGTTCTTACGTCATTTTTGTTATGGGATGATATCATTTCCGGATGACGTCACCCGCTAAATCATCCTGCGAAGGAAACCTTTAATAGTATCCGTCGGAAAACGTGATGGATTAGTTGTTACAGTTGTAAGTCGATTAGAAATTTTGAATAAGTTTCTATTGTTAAAAGTTTTGGAACGTAGCCAGCACATCCATTTTCCAGTTAAAAAATGATACCAGTAGGAAGAGAATTGTTTATTATTGAACAACTTTTGTACGGTTCCTTGTAATCGCATCAGTTGAAAGCGGTTTTCCGAAACGTCATCTTTTAATGCGAAGTTTTTAAGTGGTTTTAGAGGTTATTACGTGTAACTTGTATTTCGTCACACAAGAAGAAAGGTGTTACACTGGCACGTATTTTTTTTTTTGCTTTTAAACTACACTGGAGTGTAGACTATACACAATCACTTCTGTTCAATTTCATACTCGTGACATTTATACTCTATAAACGTAAAATAACAGATGGCATCGAAAGAAAAACACTCGGTATCCCCATCTGGCCAAAAATCAATTGGTCGAAAGATTCTAGGATTTGTTTATACAGATGGTGACATAAATATCCCATTACAGTAGGATTATCCGAGTGAAAATCCATGTGCAGGCCTGACCTCAGATAGGGCAAGTATGTTGTGGTATATAACGACCCCAAAGGGTCAAATACGTGTCTTGACATTCTTCGTCAGTATTATACTTGTTAATTCTACACTACTTCATCACTTAAAGGGATATCACGTACTTGTTTCTAGTTTGTGTTGTCTGCGTGTTTTCATAGTCCCGACTTTAATAAAAAGTGAACCCGACGGAGAAAACAATGTTGCAATGTTACTTTTATCCCCATTTAAAAGTCAATAATGGAGATTGTCTGCCATTTTTTTCTCCATTTGTCTAGACACTGTAAAATTATCTGAATGATTTCCTTATATTTTTAGAATATTTTATTTGTTGCAAATCGTTCCCATATCGAGAGCTACCAATATAAACTCAATCGTCATATACACGATACGGTAATAGCTATTTTAGTTTAGATTATATCAATATAATCAGATATACATTCTTCACGCCATTTCGCACAGAGACGTTATTGTATTTTGGCAACCGAGGACGTGCTCCGTGGCACGTACACACCCCTCACGTCCGGTCAACGTCACAAACTTAAAATCGATACTGTGACGTCATCTGGTCCATCGTGACCTTGCCTTTAGTCTTTCAAAACTATTAGTTAAAAATGCAACAGAGTCATTGTTTTTCTTCACGCGTAATGAATAGTGTTTTGCGCCACAAATGCATTTTTTTAAACGAAAATTTATCGCACTTTTCTTTGTTTAAAAACGAAAAAGAATCCACTTTCTAATATTTAATATTCCAGAGAGTTTGCTAGAAATCAAGGTCACTTCTCAGAAAACATTAACGCGAATATAACACGCGAAAAGTAGCGTGGTTTTTTTTTTTACTTCAAAATTATTAAAAGTAAGAAAACTAGTATCGAAATTTATATAAAAATATAAGTTAAAAAATCAGAAAATTTATTCCGAACTTCTTTTCCACAAGTAAAATAATATTTTATTTTAATAACTGGAGGCAATATTGTAATTGCTAAACTGGTGACTTCTTCCACGAAAAAGATCGAGTTTGTTAATTGAACGTCTCTTACAGCACGACATATAACATCATTTATCTTATTTAAAATAATCATTTTGACCCTCTGCATGCGAAAAATGCAAAATTTACAAGAGAGAAGTTTATAAAAAAAAAAAAACTTTTCCTTTTTTTAAACAGTAGTTTTAGAATATTAATTATTAAATATATTTATATATATATGTTAGAGGTCGGTTTGAAGTACACGTATGCAGTTCTTAAGAATTTTAACCTTTTTCGATAAAACTTCACGGAAAATTTTGTCTTAAAAAACGAACACCTGACGTAAACAGACGGAATCTTGAGTCTTTATTATAAACTACCATTGAGTTAAGTATAAACATCTTATGACCGTTTTCGGCATCGTAAATCATTAATAAAAGACGTGTGGGTCGCTATCACTTTTAACCTTGGAACCATAATAGATATGCTTCTTTTATTTCTTCTAAAATACAGAGATACATATGCTACCGACTGATAGACGTACTGTACATTATGTTTGCTTTTAATATAAATTTATACTTTTATTTTTTTTTTAATTATGATTAAAAAGTATGGAAATATCAGTTGCTTTGTTTTGCATTGATGTTACATGTTTATGTGGTTTAACTTTTGTAAACGCGTCACTTGACCTTCGTGTTTTTATGTTAATACTTATCCACTCTGACATTTAAATTTGTTTTGTTTTAGGTCTGAAAGAACAATGGTACCTTATTCTATCGATGTGTAATGGAGTACGGGTGACAAGGTTAGTCATAACCATGTTGACAAGTCGCTACTGTCAAGATCCGTATCGAGAACTGGAACTGTATTTAGAACAAGCGCAGGTAAAAATTAACATATTGTCTCAAATTACCTCGGTTAACAAACCATAGCATTTATTACCGTACTGAAGAACATCTTTCAACATAATTTTTTTTAATTTAGGAAGGAAAAAATCTGTTAAAATTTTAACATATTTATCACTTCACGGATGTTTAAAGATTTGTAAGAATAATGATGATTTATATTTTTAATTTGAGTATACAACAGCTCGAAAATGTCGAAAATATAAGGTAAAATAAGAAACAATTTATAAAAACAGAATTATGATTCTGTTTTTATTAATTGTTTACGAGAAGGAAATTAAGGAACATAATTTCCTTCTCGCCGGAATCATGGTGAGTGAATAATAATCCATAATATAATTTATACTCTCAACAACAGAAAGTTTAAGTGTAATAAAAGTACTAAGATACATAAATCAACTGAAATCTAAGATAAAATTTTTTATCTATTTTTAATTTGTTTATAAAATTAAAAACAAAATTTAATCGTTAAAAATATAACTGTAAAATAATTTTTTTTAAATAACAAAAATAGTTGTCTTTATTTAAAGATGACTACAAGCATTTAAAATATTTCACAAACAAAATAATTGCATAATTATACGATATACAACTATGATAACTCATTTCCGTTCTTTAAAGCTTATCTTTATTTGATTTACTGATAATGTTAAAAGTCGAAATGCACTGTCGTGTGTGAGGTCTATATGTTTACAGCAATCAATTTTTACTATAATAAATGGTCAAAAAGACAAAGACATAGTTGTCACTCGAAAATAAATTCTGTTTCATCTCTATCTAAACAAGTCACAGCGGTTGGTTCTGAATCTTGTCACATCATCAGTCTTTTCTCATGGAAATGAGTTGTTCTTAGTACTTTTGTCAAACTTTAAACTTTCTGTTGTTGAGAGTACAAATTATATTATGGATTATTATTCACTCACCATGATTCCGGCGAGAAGGAAATTATGTTCCTTAATTTCCTTCTCGTCGTTTGACATTAAAATGAATCATGACCCTAATTAAATTGACATTTGCGTTTAAGTCGGTATTCTTGCGGTCGTTTGTAATTTGTACACTCTTTAACCATTCTAGTTTACGTTAAACTGAGCGATTTGAGGAGTACAAGTTTGCTTTCACCATATTGTTCAAACAAGCAAAACATCAATAGCATTGATGCAGCTGCGAAAATACCTGTTGCCCTCTGACACTGTTTCATTCATCACTGGGAGACAGATTGCTGTCAACGTTTCAAGCGCATTTTGTGCTTTTTTTTTTCTTTCCCACTTAATCCACAATCTCTAAAAACTAATTAGCGTTCATGTGTATGCAGTAATTAAGTTAAACTAGATAATTTTTTTTTTTTATTTTGGTAAAGGTGAACGTTCTGTAGTTATAACGATAGTGTGATTTATTGTTTGTAACATAATACACTACTTTCTTTCGGGGTTGGGCACTCTGTGATGCTATGGGTTGGACCGTTACATATAGCCGAGAACGTTCTTTTATTTACGCAGTGGGAGTTCGCAGGATATTTACTGGTAGTTCGACCGTCTTCCATCTTTTTCTGTTCTCAGAAAAGATTAGTTAATTCGAGAATTTGGGGTAAAAAAAGAAACAAGCAAACAAATTTGTTTTTCGATATCGTAATTCGCGAAAAAAAAATTAAAAAAAACTGTCTTCCATCTTTTTCTGTTCCCAGAAAAGATTAGTTAATTCGAGAATTTGGGGTAAAAAAAAAGAAACAAGCAAACAAATTTGTTTTTCGTTATCGTAATTCGCGAAAAAAAAAAATTAAAAAAAGTTATTTTTATGTTATGAGCAGTGACAATTATAAAAAAAAAAATATTTTAAATATCAAAACGATTTTAATTAGAATAATTTATAATTAGATCTAAGATTAAGTTCAGTTTACAGATATGAGGTATCATCTATAAAAATTAAAAATATGCGCCGCTAGAGGGCAAACGCGATCGGACAAACGATGATTTTGATTTTGATGCTTATTGTATCGCCATCTATTGTAATAATTTATAATTAACTTAAAATAAATTTAAAATATTGTTATAAATTTCCACTTGTTTAATTTTAAACAATTTTTTTTATTTAGTTATTTATATCAATCCTTAAATAAGTATCTTATGCTAAGCTAGTAAAAATGGACTGTAGAATAGAGAGGTTGCATTGTATTAAATACATCACTACTGTGTTGGAATTAATCATAATTTCTAGCTTCTCGTTTAGCTAATTCCATTTTTGAATTTTATGATTTAATAGTCATTTAAGTAAAAACATATACCAGACCTTGTGATTAAATATCAAACTTATCACAGTTACAATATAAGGAGTATTAACCACAGGACAGTTTTCAAGTTTTTCCTCTTCAAGTATTGCTGTTAGCTTTGAACACTAAAATATTTCTTCTTTTTCATCTTATCCAACATAAGGATGTTCATGTTTTAAAAATTATTGATAAACTATTTCAAAATGAAAAGTGTCCAGACAATGCCGTTTTTTTCAGAGAGGGAAAACATATTTTTATTTTTTATTTTTTTGCATCATTTTATCAGCCTTTAATAAAAAAAAATAATAATTTTTTTTATAGCAACCTTGGAGAAAATAAAATATTTTGAGGACAATTTTTCACACAGAGGTAAAAAATGTTAAAAGATAAAATATTGTATTGCTCTAACTAAACAAATATTGTACTTCTTTTAAATACAATTCTTTTACATTTAAATACTCTCTTAACTTGAAAACAGATACTTTTGCAAATATCAATTTAATTAATTAATCACAGTTTAATAAATTCTGATTTAATGCATTAAAACAGTTGAACAATTTTGTTTGCAGAAATTAGGCCCATTATTTTTATACCAAAATAATTAAATCCACTAGAATCATTTCTAGTTATGATTTCATGTAAGTGTACAATGCGTCTATTTCTAAAATGTCTCAAAAATGTTTATATAGATCATATATAACCATAATTTTTTAAAATATTTACAAATATAACAAAGTATGTCAAATGTTAAAAGTATGTCAGAAAAAATAAAATAAAGATAAGAAAAATAATAAAAATAATAAGAAAAAAAAAATTATTAAATTAATACAGGTAGGTCTTGATTAGTGCGAATAATGGGTTCCATGAATTTCTTGCGCTATTCGAATTTGCACTAATCAAAGTATGTATGTAAAATATGGTAATTGGTTCTTGCTTTGTGAGATTCAGGCCATTAGCCAACCTCACGATGAATAATCACAATTCTAACTGTTTAAGAAATATTTATTTTCATATTTTTTGCATCATTGTTCATCATCTAAATTAATAACTTACCAGGATTGCATCTCAAACCATCATCAAACCAACCGCCAAATCGAAACCAAAATAGCGAATCGAAAGCAGAAGTTGAGCACCCCTGGCTGCCAATTCTGGGTCAAGAATTGAGTGGATAATCCGATTTGCGAATAAGCATTGCAACTTTATTGAATCAGTAGATTAGTTCCAGAAAGAAGTAGTTAGCTAAGTTAATGAATCAATGAGAAATTTTTAACAAGTTTTCTATTTGTTTTTAGCAGAATACGACACCAAAAGATAACAAAAACAAATTTTTTTCACAATTTTTTAAATAAAGAAATCAGATAATAAACAAAAGAAAATAAATAATATAAAAAAAGACATCAGAGAATAAACAAAAGAAAATAAATAATATCGGTAGCACAGCGTTTATTAGCAGAATACGACACCAAAAGATAACAAAAACAAATTTTTTTCACAATTTTTTAAATAAAGAAATCAGATAATAAACAAAAGAAAATAAATAATAAGCAGAATACGACACCAAAAGATAATAAATTATTTTTCACAAATTTTATTTTAAATAAAGAAATCAGATAATAAACAAAACAAAATAAATAATAAAGGTAGCACAGCAATATAATAGGCAAATAAATTTGTAAAGATATCCTTATATGGGTACCATAGCAGTATAATAGACAAATAATAGTTAATGGCAAAAAAGCCCATCTTTCTGGTGTTTCACCCCTTCAAAGTCAAGTGATTGTTCTTGGACTGCTCCTAGTCCAGTTTTACTAACCAAAAATTAACATTAATTTGTTAATTGATATCATAAAAGAGGACGGACCTTTGTTAGTAAGACTGGTCTGTGCTTACAATTCGCATTAATCGAATATTTGCTCGCACTAAGTGAAAAACGGTGTCATTTTTATAAGTCGCACTAATCGAATATTGCATTATTTGAACTCGCACTAATCAAGGCCTACCTGTATTTAATAATTATTTTTTTCTGACATCAAAATCAAATCAAAATAAAGCATTTAAAACATTAACTATAAACGAAGTCAAATATTGGAAATTATTTTTAATATTGATTAAATGTTTCAATAATGGAATTTATAAAAAACAAAGCTAGCCAGTAAACTTTTAGTGCAATACAGAAGTTCTCAACTTTAAGACTAATTCATTTCTGAAGTGGGCTCATAAACAAAAAGTCAATTTTCCATAGACATGCTGTTAAAATCAGAAATTCTATTCTCAACAATGAAATTTGATCATAATAAATTTAAGTAAAGGTAAATAAAATCAATAGTATATGATTAAATAATGATTGATTTATCTAAATATATGAAAATATAGTCTTTAAAATAAAGCAAGTTATGATGATAAAGAAATTATTTATGTCATAAAAATATAAATGAATTTTTATTCTTACATCATCATTGACAAATGATTACATGAGCTCTAACTGAAACAAAAAGCACTTGCAGCAGTATAAGTTCTCACTAAAAAAAAATTTTATTAAAAGCAAAAACGTTATCGATATCACAATAATGGCAGTCAATCAACCAGATGACTAAGTTGTCACCAAGATGGAAGCAAGTAGTATTTCCCCCATGCAGTATCTACATTTAATTTCAGGCCTCATATATCAGTGTCAAAATTTGACCCATTCAATCCTACTCTAAATGCATAGAAACATGGAATTTGGATTTCATGTTTTTGATAAATTTGACTTGGACACCAATTCACCTGCTGTAAAGTTCTACTGGCTCTATCACAGATGTGAACAGCTCATAATTGATTACTAAATAATGGTATTCATTCCAGAGTCAGTCAATGATTAAGAAGTGACATTAAAAATAATTACTTATATTTGCTAGAAACTTGATTAAGTTAGTTTGAATTAAGCCACTAAAAGATACTTTTGGCAGCAACCACTTTTAGAGTCCCCAGAGACTGTCCAACACCTATTGGGGAATCAGCTGGAAGATTGAAAGATGGGGTTCAACAAGCCTAACCAGATCTGGAATTGAACCTAAATCTTTACATGTGGCTAATGCTAGAAATTTTGACACAGAAAAATAAACATTCCATCTTTGTTTTTTCTTTAGTTTTATCCATATGAAGTTTTAATAGACATGAAATACATAATTTTTTTGTTTAAAGAATCAACTGTATTTATTCAACATTACTGTATGCTACTACTTTTTAAAAATATACTGAATATTTTGAATTCTAGTGGTTGGGAATTGTAACCCCCCTTTATAACATTGCACCTATGGAATGAAATCATTCTGAATTATGACGATTTGAACTAGGGCTTGCAAACCGGTTTTTATAAAACCGGTTAAATCCAATTTTCATACTGAGTTGTTAAATCAAAACCGAGCTTCTAAAACTGGATTCGAACATTTTTTTGCTTAGTTCTCAAATATAGTTTTTTGTTATGCACATTTTCTTTTGTTTGTTCATTTTAAACATGTACTTCTTGCCTTGTTTGGACTCTTCATTCAGTGCTTGCGGGCAGGGCCGGAGGAAATGGGTGTGCAGGTTGTGCACTGCACAAAGCGCTAAACTATAGGGGGTGCCAAAAACGATTGGAAAAAATTCATGATGAAAAAAAATTAATTTTTTTAAAAGTAATTAATATTTTACATTATGTTATAAAAACAAATTTTGTTGCTTTGTTGGAAACAAGTGTCCAATCTGAGAGAGTGTTTTCGATCACTGGTTTCTTTAATACAAAATAAGGTCAAGTGTATCAGAGAAAATGCTTAATATACTGTTTTTTTTAAAGAATCATTTTCAGAAAAAAGCTGAGCAATAAATAGTAAAGTAATTAACTCAAGCTATTTTTTTCACATTATTTTTATTATTTTTTCTGTTTACTATACAATAGGATAGTTTTTATTCAAAGGATTTGAATACAATTTGTAATTTTGTATAATCTCAAGCTACTTACTTTTTTTTAATTTTTTTTTTACTATAAGAGGCAATAGATTTTGTTTAAAAGATTTAATTACATTTTGTACAATCTACAAAAGATTTAATTACTTTTCTTAAGTCTAAAAAAATCAGTTTTAAAACCAGTTTTTAAGAGTAAACTTTGGTTAAACTCAGTTTTGAAATTTCTCAGTTTTGTACAAGCCCTAATTTGAACTATGACTTTGGAATATATATATATATATATATATATTTGTTTTGATAAATCACATAATATTAAAATTGTTATTATGGCATATAATAAATTTTCTATCAACAATTATGTTATTGGTAGTAATATTAAAGTCCATTACACTAGGCTTATGACCTTGTTATAAATGTTTATTTTTATACATATAACTCCTCTTTTCATGATTTTGTTGATCCTAAACTTTTCAAATAATCTAAGCTATCATAAATCAAACCATTTTTATAATAAATCATATTAATGTTAATCCATAGACATAATATTAGAAATGATTCTTCGATTGCTTAACAATTTTTATACTATAAAAAAGTAAAATTAGCTATGAAAATAGTAAATACATATATTAGAATCTTTTCTTCTATCTGAATAAATATTCAATATGACAGAAAGTACATAAAATGCAGGGTGCCCATATTTCTATTGACCAGGCAATTTTCTCAAACTAGCAGGTATATGTGAAAACTGTAAAACGTGTCCTGTTACATTTTCCTTCCAAATTACAATCTGTCATTAAGATTTTTTTCTGTGCATCCTCTTGCGCAGTGCGTGTTTCAGCTTTGTTTTCTTGAATGGAAGCGAATTATTTTTCTAACGGAATCTGATTCCGCCAATTTTTTGTGCAACTTTTGCAGTAGAATTATTTTTCTATGACCAATACTTGCAGAGATATTTAAGAATAAAGGAACCATTCAGAAAGGCATAATTTGATATTTAATCTATGATATTGCCAGTTCTAATGTTTTTGTAAATTTCTCCATTTTCTCTCAGTAATACCATTTTTAGCACCCTCTATTTTAAATAAATTAATTTCTTCTTAATAATTATTCAAAATGTGATTAAGTTTATACAATATGTCCTATAAAAATAAAATTATGTTTTGACATGTTCACATCTTTTTCAATCTTACAGAACAACCTGAGAAAAACTTTTTTTAATTTTTTTGTGTAGTTTTTTAATCTGTGATTATTAAGCAGTGCTGCATTCAAGTGCCCATCATAATACTAAAATCGAATATTTTAAACAGAAGAGCTGAAAATATTACATTTTGTCTTGGCACTAATATTTAGAAAGTGAAATTTATAGTTCTCAACATGAAAAATTTCAACAAGAATGATTTTTATTAGAAATTTATGTGATAGTATCATATACGTAACTAAAGAAGTATATTATTTTTATAGTTGAATATAAACAATCTATGATATGGTTTCACATATCATAAATAATTTGTTTATTCCTAAGTTCAGTGGCTGGCAATATGAAAGCCAATAGACAGATCCTTTATTCAGTGTAACATCCTAATATGAACAAGAATTTTAAATGGATTTTCCAATAATCTTATACTCTGAAATATTTTTAGGAAGTAGGGAATCATAGTCATAAACCTTATTACTGGACATTACTTGAAAAAATATGTAGACATTAATCGAGAAAAATGCTTGGCCCATAGAAATGTGGACATGAAACATGCCTTTTTGAATGGTTCCTTTATTCTTAAATATCTCCGAAAATATTGGTGATAGAAAAATAATTCTATCACGAAAATTGGCAGAATCAGATTGTTAGAAAAATAATATAATTTTATTTGAGAAAACAAAATTGAAACACAGAAAAAAATCTTAACAATGGATTTTAATTTGGAAGAAAAATGTAATTTGGTATACATGCTTTACAGTTTTCAGGTATACCCAGTAGTTTTCAAGAAAAATGCCTGGTCCATAGAAATGTGGGTACCTACTATTTTTATATTTAAGAATTTTCTATTATATAAATAATAGAAAATTCTTAAATATAAAAATGTAATATTGAATTTACAGAACAATTGCAAACTGGTTTTGTCTAAGTGTAAAATTATATTATTTCAAACAACTATTTACATATACAAAGTAGATCATCATCATTTTGTCAAATATAAACAGAGATGATGACATATTTTAAAAACTCTTTTTTCTATATCTAAATGAAAATCATATTAAGCTAATAATTTTAATATAGCAATGATGGGGTTATCAGATTTAATTAAATCTGACTTCCATAAATTAGAGTTTACATGAAAAAATTTTAATGAGAAATATTCTAAAAATCACCCTTATAATTTAGTGCACAATGCAATATAGTAGATACTGACTTACACAATTAATTTGTCCAAAAAATGTTATGTAAATCAAAAACTGCATAAGTCCATCAATGCTTAAGTTTTATATACATGATACATTGGTAAATGAAATGGTCAATAGGAAGTTCATGAGCTTACTTTAACCATATATCAAATAATCTAAATTTTTCTAGCCAATTTAGATTATTTGGTATAAAGTTCCCTTGATGTTTGGATTATATAAAAGTTTAACCATATATAAAAAAATTTAATGCCATTAGTGATATTTTGCAAAAACAAATTGTTTATTGAATTTTTCATTACTGTTTAATGGAAATTTAACAAAAATTTAACGATTTATGCATCTGCATATCTCTGAAATTGCATAATTTGAAACTAGGTAAGTCAGAAACATATTCTATTGCAATTTTACATGATAATATCACAATGATAGTTATAAAACTGAGATAATATGAATTAATGTCACTATTGACAGTTAATTCTCAATAGTAAAGTTATATATCATAACTTATCTTACACTAAGCTCTTCAAGCAGGGAATGAAAAAACTACTTTGTTTTTGAACTAAAATTCCTTTATTATAAAGCACTTTCGGCTCTACTGAGCCCTCATTAATATTAAATCACTAACCTATAACAGTTAATTATTTACAGTAACATTCTAAAATTTTAGAATGTTAGTTTAGTGTAAGATATATTAGGAAATGGAGCAGTGCAATGATCTAAATCTATTAGATCATTGCATATATCATAACTATTATAATATAGTGTAAACTATACAGCATATTGCAATAGTTATATTATATTTCTTCCCTTATAGATAGACTATACACAAACATATAATGTTTTTAATTTGTCATAATACTTATATAATAACTTATGCAAGAAATTAGGTTTATGAGTTGCATTTTTAGAAGCATTATATAAATCAGGAAAATCCAGTATAGACATAAAATATTTCAAAATATAAGCATGCAAAAATTTTCAATTCAGTTTATTTTTCTGTATAGTGGTACCTCGGTATACGTCCTTAATCCGTTCCAAATCCTTGGATTTATACCAAACAGGACATATACCAAACGAATTTTTCCCATAAGAAATAAAGGGAAAATGATTAATCCATTCCCATGAAAAAAATCCTATTGTTATTGGCATATTATACATTAATGGGGTTGTGTAAAATAATTTAAACACTGTTTAACATTGAAATACATAAATACAAAAGCAATTACAGTAGATGAAATAAATGAAAATTTAACCTCGACTCTTACTGAGAAGAGTCAATTGCCTACTAGGAAAGGTTGAGAAGGGAAGAGGAGATGTTATTGTTTGGAAGGAGAGTCTGCTTCCAATAAAACTTCAGAAATCCGAAATTCTGGTGTTTTCTTTTCTCTTTCTATTTTCTAGAAAAAAAAAAAAAACCAGAATTTCAAATTTGGAACTAGCAAAAGTCAAACCTGATGAACCTCACCAAGTTCCCTACTTGAAACTTGGTGAGATCACCAGGTTTGACTTTTGCTAAAAATCTGTCCAAAGAACTTTTCTTCTGCCTTTTCCTCAGGATGTTTCAAAATTTATAACAAGTCATAATAGCATTGTCTGGTCATTCTAGACAATGCTATTATGACTTGTTATAATTTTTATATAAGGAACTTGCTTTTTTTAAGAGAACTCATAACAGACTCATACAAATTCTAGCATGCGAGTTGGTCATATTCCAAACAAAGGTCATATCAAGCAAAATTTTTCACATCCAAACAGGACATATATTAAGTTGGACTTATTCCAAAGTAGACATATACCGAAGTCCACTGTTTTTTGAAATTTTCACTTTCGAAGGATATTTCCAAGCCATATTTTTATTGTATTGTATTTTGACTAAACTTTTTAGTTTTATGCAGTTTACACACATGGACAAACACACATAGGTGAATGGTTTTGAATTAAATCATTCAAAATTAACTGCAAAATTTTTTTATGTAATAGATGAAAAACAGGAATGAAAAAAGATTAAATTATTATTATCTAAATAAATATATATATATTGAAATTTTGCATTTTATTTTATATATAAATTATACTAAAAAAATTATTTTTCCAGAAAAGAATGGTAAATTATATATATATTACATAATTCCAATATTTTAAAATAAGAAGTAATGCTGTTAAAATTAATCTTAATTTTTAATTACATATGAAGGACAATTCTTCAAGTGAGAAATTATTTTTATTTACAGGTAGTCCTTGACTTACAACTCCTCATATTTGTGATGATGAAATCTGTTAATTCTATGCTTGGTCAATGCAATTCAATGTGTTTGAATTCCTGACCCAATAATAGGAAATATAGAAAGCATTCTTTTTTTGTTTGATTCTTGTAGTTTTGTTTTTTTTAATATAAACATTTGAAATAAGAAATCCATAAATTTTGGGCATTTTTTACTTCCAACTATTCCAACCTTATGATGGTAAGTTAAAAACTGAACACCCATTGTAAATTGAGGGTATTGGTGTTAATAATGACTATGTTGAAAAATTATCTACAAGGAGCACATTTTGAATGTTATTATTTTTGTCAATTTTTAATCCACATTATTGAAATAAATATTTGCAATATTTTTCTGAAAAATTTTTTTGTATATTTGAATAATTAATAGCAATAAAAAATATATATACAGTAAAACCTGTCAAGTTGGACACCTCTCTATGTTGAATGACTTTTCCTGGAATTGGATAAAAGCCTATATTTTACTATATGTCCAAACCTCTATATCTGGACACCTCTTTATCTTGTATCTTGAACAACTATTTGTAATAAGATGGACACTTTCTGATTATTGGTGGAAATAAAATCTTAAATTTCATTTAGGTTTAGAAAATTAAACAAAGGAATTTGTGAAAGAAAAACTTATAACATTAATTATTCATGCCTTGAGATATGTTGCTGATATTATAGAAAGAATATTTATAAATCCATGGTTTACTTATTGCTGTAAATACAAACACTGAGCATTGAGAAAAATCAAACCAAAACTAGCATATTATTGCAATAAAATTAAAATACTTGGGCTATAATTGGTTAGTTTTGGTTTGGTTTATACTTTATTTTATTCCAATAAAATTAAAAAAATTGGGCTATAATTGGCTATTTTTGGTTTGGCTTATCTTTTACTTTTTTCTTTGAGAATTGTATGCTGTTTCTTTTGTTGCTGTGACTAAGCTTTCCTTAGAGATGTAAAAAAGCAGTAAAATAAAGTTAATTAAACTGACATTAGACCAAAAGAAAGCAAGTTGTTGATCATTTACTATTTTAGATGCAGTGAGATGGATTTATGTTGCACGACAAGAAGCTTCACAATTAACTGTTCAGAAATATTTTAAAAATGCTGGGTTCCTTATAGATTTCACTGAGGAAGGAATGCAAGAATCAATAACTTTCTTATAAATTCAGGAAGGAATGCAAGAGGTCAATAACTTTGACCTAGGAGAAGAATTGAAAAAGGAATGCAAGAGGTCAATAAGTTTGACCTAGGAGAAGAACTTGTTCTTTTCCTGAGAACTAGTCAAACTTTTAACTGAAGATTTTACAAATTTTTACAACAATCCTATCCATCATGAATATGAAAACTGTACAGCCAGTGATTTAATTGAAATGATTAAATCCAGCTCAATTCATATAGAGACATTGTTGGAAGAGGAACCGAATGATTATGAAACAGTTTTGGAATATGTAGAGGAATTTGAACAATAAGCATTTTCTAATAATGAACCAGAGATTGTTGAAACTCTATTTGATATAAGAAAAAATTAAATTGAAAATATGTGGATGAAATGTAAATTAAATATAAAAAAGGCAAACTTTACTTACAAACTTCTTTTCAAATAGATAGTTCTTATGTTGAAAGTATTGACAGACTGCAGTGTGTATTTAACATTTTTGAGTTTTTTATTTAAAAAGGTTTCCAATATGATTTGAATAAAGGTTTGCATTGACATGAAAATTTAGTGTTTACAGGTTATGTGTATTTAACATTTTTGAATTTTTTATTTAAAATAATAATAGGTTTCAATTTGATTTGAATAAAGGTTGCATTGACATGAAAATTTAATCGTATGTTTAGAAAAAGTTTTGATTTTATGAATCTCTCTATGTTGGACACCTAAGTTGAACACATTTTGAAGGAACCAAATGTGTCCAACATAGAGAGGTTTTACTGTATCTGCATATGGACTTAAAATAAATACAATATATTCAACATATATATCACTTAATATTTTTCTAATGATTTGTATTATACAGTGAAACCCCGATTTTGAAACTTTTCGGGGACCGGCCCGAAAAGTCGATATGAATAGTACATCTTTTATTCATAATATTTACAACAGTATGCAACGTCATACAACGAACACAGACACTTATAGTACTGTTGACAATGATATACATCCGACCCATAAGTCACGAGCGCGGAAGGCCTAAGCCTGTCATTCCGTTAGGTTAGTTAAGCCGAACTATCCTATGGAATATTTTAACTGGAGTGGTCACTTATAGAGCCACCATCATCACAGGCTGACCAACACCCATGATAGCCACTTATAGAGCCACCATAACACGGTCTCATGCAATATTTTTATCTGGCGGCGGCCACTTATAGAACCGCCATCATCACAGCGACTAACACCCATGATGGGGTCAACTGGAAGTTGAAGGATGGGTTTCAATGGGTCTATGATGGGGTCAACCGGAAGATTGAAGGATGGGTTTCAATGGTCCGTGGGTCAACTGGAAGATTGAAGGATGGGTTTCAATGGTCCAGACCCAGATCCCTCCTAAAAAATTGGAGGAGTTGGACCCCGGATCCTCCAGAATGGTAAGTCACAGCTTTACCACGCAGCCATCCGAGAGGAGTTGGACCCCCGGATCCTCCAGAATGATAAGCCACAGCTTTAACACGCAGCCATCCAGCAAATGGTAAGCCACAGCTTTACCACTCAGCTTTACCTTTTTCCGACTGATCTGTCATTCACTCAGTCTGCGGGTCCCACAGTTTGTTCTGTGAAGTGTTCGTTATCCGAAGTGTTTGTTAACCGAACATAAAAATCTTTCAAAAAAGTGTTTGTTATCTGATTTGTTCATTATCCGAACTGTTCATTAACTGATCACCCACTGTACTTACTTTTTACTAATTAATTTTTATTTAATTTATTAATTGAATTAACCAAATTTTATTATATTATAGTGTTAATAATATGTAGTAATTAAAATATATAAAATATGTATTGGTTAAAATATTTATGCCAGTGGAGGGACCAAACTGAAAAATGCTGAGGGCCACAAGTTTGACATGTCTATCATTTTGGAAACTGCATTGTCACCTAATTCTTTGGAAACATCTGTTATCTTTTGTATGGTAAGCTTGGTGGCTAAATTTTGATTGCCCCTTTCCACTCAAATAGAGTACTAAGGGAGCCGTTCTGGGCAACATTAAAAGCAAAATG
>AYEL01080538.1:0-12951 GCA_000484575.1 Olivierus martensii
GATAATACTTCTTATATCAAAAGCATTATTATTTTTATTTAAATTTCTCAATAATAATAGTTATATTAAATTCAGATTATATTATATAAAGTTTTCAGAATAATTTCAAATTAAATATATCAAAAGATCTGTATATGAAAGTTTTATTCATAAACTATCAAAAATTACATAGATATATTATAGGAATAGAAATTTACATATATCATAAACAAATTTAAAAATTATCGTTTTATATATTGTATATGTATCAAAATTTCCAAAATATATAGAAATCATTTCTATTCAGTATATTTGAAGTTAATTATATGATTTTAAAACAATACAGTACAGTATATTTATATACAATGCATTCATAACAAAAACATTACAATCAACAACCAATTTTCAATTTACTTTTTTATTTCAATAAAATAAAATATTCATAAACAAAATCTGCTGAAATGAAACGTGCAGGTTATTGGCCTAATGGTCATTGACTTTACGTAAGATTATTTTTCAAGGATGAGTTATTCTATTATAATAGAGCTTAATATGCAAAGCACGACAAAGCACTAAAGTAGCATCACTAGACGTTTAAAAGTTATATTTGCTCAAACACTGTTGTTATAATATTTTCACTGTTTTATTTAAAAAATCTAACAAAATAATAATAAGTACTTCGAACTTCGCTAAAGTTATTAATAGTAATTTTAAATCTTGACATTTCATCATCCCTATTATAAAATATGTTATATAATTACCTTTTAATATTAACCGTCTCAAAGAAAAATATATTATCACAGAATAACGATCTATGTATTTTTATCTGTATTACATGTCTTTTAATTCATCATCATCTTCTCCTTGATAAAGAGTATTAAATGTTTTTAGAAAAAGAATAAATTTGTCTACAATATTCAGGAAAATTGCAACCGATGTATTTCTATCTTTCCTATTACCGACAAACATAACATCGTATAAATACCCGCAGAAAATAATTATGAAAGAGAAATATAAAAATATGTTAAAAAATGCGCAACCGGCTGTCATGTTGCATTTTGAACCTACTAACTGTAGCTCTATAGCTTTTACGGTAATTAAGATATCGAGAATGATTCTAAATATCTGTGCTGTGATTACAGCTGTAGTTAATGAACGTGGCTTTCGAATTCCTAGACTTTTTAGTGTGTAAGTACTATAAACAGCCACATTAATGATGTAGTCGGCAACAGCATACCATAATATTTCTGATGGATGAAGACCATAAGTGTAAAAAGCCAATACCATCATTCCCATGCGATAATAACTATTGAAAGAAGCGTATTCTTTTTTCCTAAAAGTCGAAAACAGCCCATCAACCAGCTGAAAAGTTTTAAGTATAACAAAGAGCCATACCCAAAAAATAGCACTTTGAGGAGCTACAGTGAGCAGATTCTTACATAAGGATCCTTCAGCCCCGGTCTTATTGAGAATATAATACATGGAAGCAATCATTCTGGATGCTCCAATAAGGCATATTGTAGCTAATGTTGCATTCCAAAATAATAGAGGACGACGCAGATTTACGGGAGGAAGATTCTTCATATAAGTTCGGCATATGTAGCCTATTATCATGTAAACAAGACTGCTATATAAAATCAAATATCGATTTTCCAGAAACCATGTTGACGATTCTTTAGCATCAATTATTTTTTCGAAGAAAAGTGGTGATGGGAGTGATGTTGTTACTACTTTGCTTGCCATTTTTTTATTTATTGATTATCTAAAATAAACGAAAATTTATTTTAATTAATTTAAATAAAATTATAAAATAACATTTATATATCTGAGTTTTTGGCTTAACTGGAAATTCTATTTTTTTATAAATTGTTTTATATCTTTTGATATGTAATATTGATATTATATAGAAATTATAATTTTAATGACTAATATTATCGTAGAAAGTAAAATAATGCTCAAATATATTTGAAAACATTCAGAATAAAATTTTATATAGTATTCTTAATATCTGTTTGGGAATTGTCAGTATCTTAATTAATTTGTATTAATTTTTTTCTAAATTTTTTGTTTTGCCGTCGTATTCTATCAGGAAAGATATTAAATAGTCTTTCTAATACAGTATTGGTTTCTTTACCGTTTATATTCTATTAAACTATCTTTGAGGAAAAGTTATAAATATTTTGAGTTTCCTTTGAGGATATAATTTTCTTTTTAATATTGTTTATTCTGTTACTATCGAAACCAGAATGACGAGTTATCGCTGTTTATTAACTATTTATGATCAACATAAATATTAGAATTTAAATAATGAACTTACTCTATTTGAATGGTTATTTTAAATTAAACTCATTTAAGCAATTAGTTTTTCGCAGTAGGAATCTGTCTATAGTGCATTAACACAAAAGCAACATCTCCAAATTAAAATATGAGTTAATCGATTAAATGAAAATATTTTTTTGCATAATACAAAATTTTAAGTCAACTTTGTACTGTTAAACGTTGTTTGACTTTATGTATATATTACTTTACGTGCACCAAGACATATTGTAATTAAGTAAATATAAGTTTAACGTTTTTACATAAAAATAAATTTTTTGATATTAAATCGGGTCAAATGAAATGAGGACAGGGCCTTCCATTCCCTTAGACTACACGGTATAAAACAGTGATACAGAAAACAAAATTCCTATTTTTTATTATTTCCTCAATGAGCAATTTCTCTTAGCTAACAGCATTACTTAAATAGGTTATATTGAAATAATAAAAATGGGTTTAATACACTTGTAAGAGGTTAAACTCTTAAAGAAGAATGAATATATATTTGTTATTTATAATAGCTATTATCAATATCTTACAGCACAGCACATAATGTAATAATTGAATAGGAATATATTCTATGTTTTATCTTTATATCTTTAACTTTATAAATATTCAGTAAAAAATTTTCTTGTTTTTAATTAGATATTAAAAGTTTTCCTATAAATAATTTTATTAAGCATTAAAAATAGGTAAAATTTCAAAAATAGATAAATTTTCTTTCAAACGATAAGTATGTCAGTGCTGAGAAATATAGAACACGGTCATACAGTTGTCCATACATCTTCATCAGACTAATTTTGTGATTACAAAAAAAAAAAAACATTTTTATTGAGTTTATTTTCATTAACTAATAATTGTCTATTCTATACATTTAGCATTTTTAACAATAAATAATGCTCAATATTTCGAATATATTTATAAATATTTTATAGTTTATTTATAAGTAGTAAAAATTATAAAATATAATGATTATTTTTTTATATCTACTAGCCGTGTATTTGTCTTATTACTCAAAGATTTTTATGAGAAAATCATAAAACTCTTTGATTTATTATGCTTAAAACAAAAATTTCAGAGAGAGTCGTCAGAGTTGGCTAATTGCCAAATAAACTGATATTATCGAAAATAAAACCTTGGATTTTAATTCAAGAAAATTTTAAAATTATAAAAAAATTGAAACCTTCAAAACCAAAATAGAAATATTGAATACTCAAAAAAAATTAAAAAATTATTGTGGATATTAGAAAATATTAGCTTAAATTTTTTAGAGATATACCTAAGATTTCTCCCCTTAAGAGTTTAGAAATCCATAAAAGAATATATGTTGGGCAGTAGTTTTTCTTTAATTTGGTAGGCATTCTTTATAGTTGACGAAATTTAAATGTTAAAATCTTTCCTTATATAGTATAAATTTTTGTTTTAAAAAGTAAATATTGATATTATAAATATGTACTGTAAATTATACGCCTTAAAATCCCCTTTGTTGCTTGAGCATTAATTTTATATTTATTCAAGATTTTGCTTTCTGATAATAAATTTTCATATTATTCCGATATTATATTTATTAAAATATTGTAAACTGGCGAATTAAAAAATACTAATTATTGAAAGTTTATTGTGTTATTAAAAAAGGTAGAACCTTTACTATCAAGTTAAAAGAAATAAAACAATAATTAAAGACTTTTTAAGATATTTAATGTAATACCTAAAAAAATGTTTATCGAATCGTCACAGGAATTTATAATGATTTTATAGGATTTAGAATTATAATAAAATTCTTACCTGAATTAGGATGAATAACAGAAACTAATCTTAAGAAAGTCAGAAAAATATATTCGTTGTATAGTTTAAGCGTACTATACCTGAACTTTCTTACTCAATAATGGTGAGGAAACCTACCTGTACCTCATGGAATCACATGATCTAAAGAAACAAATCAGGAGGTTCACTTCTCGAACTTCCTTTAAAACTCGTTTGACTAGGTATTTGTTAATTTTTTTCTGAATTTATAATATAGTCTGGAGGTATTTTGATTTCTACTAAAGATAAACAACCAATAAAATAAAATCGTATTGTGCATTTTCACATAAATCTTGTGCAGAATATAATAATTCTAAATATAAACATTTATAATATCACGAAATATTCTTGAATATATGTACAAGAAATATTTCTTTTAAGTGAATTTAAGTGATTTGCTTATGAATATTTTTAATAATAGGATTCGCAGATACAGTATTTCTCTCTGTTATTATTATGCTATAAAATATATATTACATAAAATTTCGGCTACACAATGTTATTTTTTATTTATTATATTGGTAATATAAATATATTTGTAATATACAATACAGTATATCGATTGTTATCATTTTGATGGAAAGATAAGAATTATATATAAAATTATTATTAATCATTAAAATATCGGATGTTGTATGATAGACTATTTTCAACTTTTTTTTGATCATGGACCATCTTAAGCACTTCTTTATTTACCACAGAGCGCTTGGTAGCAAGAAATATGGATAATATTGGAAAAAGATAAATTTTAATCGTTTAGGCAATAAGATTCACGCGGTCATTAAATAAACTTATGGATCTTCAGCGATCCCCGGACCCCAAATTGAGAAACATTGATATAGAGAATTAAAAAACTTTCCAAGATTTGCACTTGTTTTATTTCTATGACATAACTTATTTCTTTTTTAATTTGGAATAAAATTATAGAATTCCTAAAATTAAATACATTTTAGTTTGATTTAATTTATGCATTAAAACAGGCCTGTCCAACCCGCGGCCCAACATAAAACGTAAACTTCCTTAAAACATTGAGATTTTTATGTATTTAATGAAGTGTTTATTATTTAAAACCTATCTACATTTCCTATTTCCATATTTTCTAAAATATTTCTTATTCAGTATGATTAAAACTTCTTCATCTGCTCAATGATTTTTAAAAAATTTCTGAATGAAAAGAAGTCTACGATTATTATGCTACGACATTTTTGCCTGTATATCATGGTGAATATCATATATTGTAAATCATTTACTAACCTGTTTGCTTAACAACTATCGTTAGAATTAGTATATTTTATGTGCGGCCCGAGACACTATTTTTTTCTTCAAATGTGGCCCAAGGGAGTCAAAAGGTTGGACACTTCTGTATTAAAATTTTTAAAATATTATTTAATTTAAAATAAATCTGTGTTGAAAATATATAGAGATTAGAAAATAAGAATTCATTTGAAAACTTTAACTAAATATAATCAGTCGTGTTTATAAATATTTCAGGTTTGTTTATGTCGGAAAAAATTACACTAAATTAGGTTTAAACGAAAATTATGCAGTTATATTTAAATTTTAAGTTACACTTATTTATCTAAATACAATACCTTTATTCATGAGATATATAATAAAGCATATCCCAGGATTTTTCCAAACTGTGGATCGCATATCGTTGTAGGTTTTTCAGATTTCTTGAAACAATAGTGAAAGTTATCAGATGCTTCGAAAGTGGCTCTTCATAAACGTATGAAACTTATATGGATTATCATGTGCTTCGTCTATTCTAATATTTACTTAAGCTATTTTATGGAAAAGAGGAGGGTACGATGATCTTTTCTTAAGAAGGAAACATGGTTATATAAAATTTGGAAATCATTGGCAAAAGGCATGAGAAGTCCAGTTTTGCCATTAATACTGTAATATATACAGGAATTTTTCATCTACTGCACTGTTTAGATATTTATAAATTTAAATTACGTAATTGGATATTACTCAAAAGGAAAATTTTTCGTTTTTTATGAAAATTAATTACGGGTGAAGAAACTATATTATAACGTAATCATTATTTTTTAATCGACGATATCACCAAATTTCTCACAATTTAGTAGCATTCTGGTGAAGTGTAAGAATCTTAAATCAATTATTATAGCTAGATATTGTTTATATCCTATTCTAAATTTTAATAAAATAAGATAATAGTAATTCAATTTTTCTTTATTTTCAGATAAAATGACGATGAATTATTCTCTTGTCCGAAACGAGAAAGGAATTCATCCTCAGTATCCTTTAGAAAAGGCATTAACTGAACAGATAGACTTAATATGGATTAAAAATAATTGGCCTCAAACATTCTATTGGTCTGCAGTATACATGATGGTGGTCTTTTCGCTTCAAAATTACATGAAATCGAGACCAGCTTACAATCTACGAAGTCCTCTTATATTATGGAATCTATTTTTGGCATTGTTCAGCATTTTGGAAGCATTAGAATGGTTCCTGGATTATATATCGAAATTAGAGATTTTGGATTTAATTTTTCTGTTTGTAATATAAGTTTCGCAAAAGAAAATCATCCTGCTGTACTTTGGCTCTATCTGTTTATGTGGTCGAAAGTACTAGAATTCGGTGATACCCTTTTTATCGTGTTAAGGAAACAAAAACTGATATTCCTTCATTGGTATCATCATGTCGCTACCTTAATATTTACTTGGTATAATGTTGCCCACGAAATATCAACAGGTTATTGGTTTTGTTCTATGAACTACTTCGTGCACAGTTTTATGTATACTTACTTTGCACTCAAAGCCATGAAAATACCAGTACCAAGATATATTGCAATGTGTATAACTATCAGTCAGATCTTACAAATGTTTACTGGATGTTTTGTTACCATATTGGCATTTTATAATTATCAAAAAGGCGAATATTGCGAACAGACATCAAGATCATTGTGTTTTGCATTCATTTTATATTTTTCATATGTAATTATGTTCTGCCACTTATTTTATAACTTGTATGTCACTCCTAAAGCGGAAAAATTGAGGAAATCTAAATGATTATAAATGCCTAATCTAATTGAAGTGATTTCATTATTTTTCAGTAGTGTCCAACATTATCATTAATAATGGTTAATTTTAAATGATTCTCAGTAATTTTTGAGTATATCTGAGATAAAAAAACAACTATATGTTTATTTTTCGCGAATAAAAAAGGTAGGAATTACTGGATTAGAATGTTTTGGTGCTGGTATATTTTATTAAAAATTTGTAAATTTGTGCTAATTTACATGCTAATATTTAATGCCTAAGTGTCTAGTTTGTTATAAACATATAACCTAACTGGATATAAGCATATTTCATGAACATTCCTTATTAAAACTTTTATATGGAGTATATATTTAATAAGAACTATATGCAGCAATGAATATGATTAAGATTTGCAATATTATCATTATCAACTTCATAATTATTATATTATATGGATGAAGTAATGGTTTATGTATACGTATCAAATATGAAACAATTTATACTATGCTAAACTTTGTTCAAGTATTTCTTAAATGATTTTGATAAATAATTTAAATTGCTCCAAAAATACTCATTGTTGGTACACACAATCTTTTTATCTTTACTTTGGAGCATATTATTGTATAAATTGTTTATAAAATATATTTTAGATAAAAAAATAAGAAAAATTTATAAATATAAATAAATGCTTTTATGAAATGAAAAAAAAATTACAAATAAATATTTTGTACTTTTTAAGGTATTAAAAATTTTTTAATTTAACTTTTGTTGCAAATTTTTATCATCATCAAATTTCAGAAAATAGTGATGCATTTGTAGTGTTTCTGCATTCATATATATATGCAATAAACAGTGTATAGCAAAGCTTTATTTTAATTTTTACATCAATAATTAGCTAAAATAAAGTTGTTGTATATGTGGGCCCGCGGAGCGACTGTGGCGTCAGGATATTTTTGATAGCTAAAAACCCGGATATGTGGCGCTTTTTGAATAAGGATGGAGAGGAGGAAATCTCCAGTGATGCAATGACAGACAATGATACGGTTGAAAAACAAACCTGAATCTTTATTGAGAGAGAGAGAGAGAGAGAGAGAGAGACCTTTTTTACAAATGCTGCTGACTCAAACACAGGGAGCAGCTCATCCGAATACAGCTGGAGGATAATAAAGTCCTTAGAGTTCTAGTTGTCGAAATGTTCTTTGAATACACAAGCTGATCTTCCTTGGAACAGTTATTTTCTCTTCCTTTATGACGATTTCTTCTTTATTTCTTTCCAGCTCCTTTTGGTGCACACACACAAACACAACTTTTGATTTTTAATGGATCCTTTCCTCGGACCGTTTTCGGCACATACCTTTCTTAACGGCACTTTCTCTCAGACTCTGACTGACTGTCGACGTTCTCTTCTTTCCTCTTTTCTTCTGTCCTTCCCACGTATTTTTTATTATAAAGTTTAACCTTTCGTTTACATTATCGCGTTCCTGGCGACACCTGCACGCAATTTGATCTCGCGTTGTCGCCATTATAACTCCTGTCGAGATTTATGTTGTATATAAAATTCCGCGGTTAAACGAGATACGTTAATTGATTATTTATCGTTGTTAATTTAACACCTTTTTCAGGATGTTTACATTTCTTTACACAACTATTTCTTTTATTTATAATTATATATAATCTATCTCTTTTTTTTTGTGTTATTTATTGGGAGAAGTTTCCGCAACAGCGAGAAACTACACCCATTTAAATGTCACTATTTTTTTTCTTTTTAACTTCAATTTATCTATTCATACAATTAATAGTTCATCATAAGAAAATGCGCAATACGCGATCGTACAGTCGCGATTCTCCACATATATTAAGATGATCGTTGACACTGATCATTAAATATAGTACTGATAAAATTATTCGATATATATATGTAGAATTTTGGAAATAGTAGTGATTTGTAATAATTAAAATATAATTAAGAAAAATATGAATTCAAATAGGAAAGTATAGAAAAAGCAAACTCAATAAAACTTGATCTAATATTCAGTGTTATAAATTAATAGATTTTCAGTTTCTATACAGTATTCAATGTAGACTTAAATTGACAATATTATATTATACATCTATCATGTCTTTTCCATTTCAATAAAAATACATTTACAGTATATAAAGAAAGAGCGTATTAATGCTATTCGAATACATAAGCTGAAAACGCCATAAATAAAAGTACTTCTGGCATTAAATAAGCTATGTGTATCATCAACTGATTTGAAAACGTAAAATAACAAACAGTCAAAGTACAATATAAAGATTTCATTCACTTGCATTGGATTGTGAAATTTTCTGTTTTTTTTTGTGATTATTTTCTGTTGTTTGTATGTAAAATTATCGGAATAAATTATTATTAATAATGAAATTTAAATACTTTTTATATAATAAATCATAAATTTTATCTTTTCAAGGTAATCATATATTAATTAAAAATAACATAAATTGTATAATCTGGTGTATATATTTTTATACATATATAAGTTGCAATTCCTGATTAAAATTTTAGTGGGCTGTGTAAGAAAAACAAAAATATTCGCACAGTTTGATGCTATTTCTGTTAAGGTTTATTTTTATATTAAATATTTTGTCATTCAGAAGATATAACTACCATAATAAGTTTATATGCATTATTTAAAATTTGCGAAAACAAAACAAAATCAAGCTACCGGAAACTCAAATCAAAAAGTGATTATCATAAATATACCAAATAATGAGCAATTACAAAAATACATGGTAAATACAATAAACAATTTTCACAAGTACTTTTCAAAAAGACAAATTGTAGAAGAATTATAAATTGCAAATTAAAATATTAAAATAACATAAATAAATTTAACAAAAAAATTAATGATACAAATTTTTATTTAAAAATAAATAGATATTCTCTATTTTTAGTGTACTTTCTATGTCCCCACCTAATAACTTTTGAACTAATTAGCAAATTTTTATGAAATTCAGTAATGATGTTCTCCCATTAAGGGACGCCTCGATTCCATATCCTTTAATCCTACAGGATCGTTTAATTCTGCAGGGAAGAATTTCATTTCTATCGATATTTTAGTTTGCATTATTGCTAATAGATAACGCAAAGTATTCGTAATGAAGGGATAACAGATTTATCATAAATATACCTGATTTGAATCACGTCATGTCAGAACTGTGACATCATGGTGACGTAACAATGGATAACTTCACCAAATCTAATAATTTATGATGTTACAATGACGGAATAATAATGACGTCACGTTTTCGAGATGATGATGTCATCATGACATCTATGCTAATTAAATCAACGATAAAATTGAACAACACTCTATTTAGCATTCGGAAACCTATGGATTCCAAATGCTAAATAGAGTAAATGAAAAATAAACGATATCTTCAGAAAGTAGGAAATTTCAGTTTTTTTCTGAAACTGCTTTTTATTTTCTAGATAGAAGTCAGTTAATTTTAGTAAAAATGTTAGATTCTACTAAGCATATCTTTTCATAGAATACATGCATATAATCTATCTATCTATCTATCTATATTATAATTAGTCAAAAGTGGCTGGCTGGAGTCCCTTTTTAGGACGAACCACTGTACCGATTTCTATAAATAGGATATCGTTAGAAAGGATAACTTTCGGATGTCTGCGACAACAGATCTTTTTTTTATTTGGCCATTTTTTAGGGCCCTAGGGCACTTATTTATGTCACTACAACACCTAGGTCTTGAAACACTCCCAAATAAACACACCACTTAAAACCTGCCTGGCAAAAACGACTCAAAAAACAAATAATTGAAATCAGAACAGAAATAGGTAGACTCATTCAATACACAAGAAACAACACATCTGCAAAACTTTTGAAATCTATTAAAAAGATTTTCAGAAAACTTAAAACACACACATTAAAGAATACATAGACACACTAAAACAGAAACTTGCAGCAAAATCACAACACTTGAAACGATACAAAACCAGCATAGCATGTAAACAAGACAACACACTATTTACAAACAATGAAAAGATATTCTACAGAAACATAAACACTAAAGATCCTAGACAAACACAAAACAGTGAAATACCAACACAACAAACACTCACTAGCTTCTGATCTACCCTGTGGGCAGTCCCAGTTACACACAATCAGAAAGCCAGCTGGATCGCAGAAGAGGATATACACACACTAAACATACCCAAATGCCCTTTACCACCATTACTACTGAAGAACTCACAAACACAATAAAATGCACACACAACTGGAAAAACCCTGGTATAGATGGCATCTAAAATTTCTGATACAAACATTTTACCTGTCATCATGACTCACTAGCCAAACAACTCACACATCTTATACACAAACCAAAAGATATACCTCGCTTTCTTACACAGGGCATCACTTTCATGAAACCCAAGTGCACAAACACCCGAAACCCATCACAATATAGACCAATCACATGTCTATCAACATTATACAAAATTTTAACATCTTGTATCACCAATAAAATATACACACACATCAAAGAAAACAACATTCTCACAGAACAGAAAGGCTGTCGCAGAAGTCACATGGGGTGCAAAGAGCAGCTGATCATCAACACAACAATACTAAAACAAGTACACAGACAACCACATACCACATTCATGGCCCATACAGACACTGCAACTCTATAAAATCAATAACATATATCATACACATTCCTACGCAATATAATGCAACACTGGAGAACAATACCACACGTTACCGTAAATAAAAATCATGTAGCCACAGAACCCATACTGATTAGACGTGGTATTTTTCAGGACGATTCATTGAGCCCACTCTGGTTCTCCCTCGCCCTAAATCCACTCTCCAACAAACTGACACATTGAATTGTGGCTACAACATTAGACAAAACTGAACAACACATTACACACACACACCTTTTTACATATACAACATTAAACTGTACACCTCAAATGTAAAATACTCCAAATTGAAAAAAAAATCTTAAAGAAAGGAGGCTTCACTCTCAAAAATGGAAACACTCGAATCCATGGAAGAGGATGAGGAGTACAAGTATATGTGTTTCCAGCAAGCAAGACTCACAGAACAGAAGAAAACTAAACACACACTGTCAAAACTATACACCAACAGATTAAATAACATTCTCAAAACACATCAAAACAGTACACCAACAGATTAAATAACATTTTGAAAACGCATCTGAAGAAAAAAACAGTGAAAGCCATTAACACATTCGCCATACCAGTACTGACTTACTCCTTTTGGAGTGATACAGTGGACACAGATAGAACTTGAATCACTCCAAAGAAAAACACGAACAATACTTACAAAATACTAGTACTATCACCCAAAATCTGCCATAGAATGAACTACTCTCTCACACAAGGAAGGAGGACATGGCCTTATTGACATCCCACATTTACACAACAGATTTATAATCTGAGAGTTCTTCCATAAAAAACAACATACATCACAACTACACAAAGCTATTGTCTTGGCAGATAGAAACATAACACCATTAAATCTTCGGAATGACACTCCATGCCGAATAGACAACACTGAACACATACAAGAAAAAAACATCCTGATGTAGAAAGGAACTCCATGGCAGACACCCACACAACCTACAGAAACACTTTATTGATGGCTAAAGCATCAAACAACTGGTTAGTCAGGGGGATCTATTTACTGAAACAGAAGGGTTAATAATAGTAATACAAGACCAGGTAGTAAACACAAAAAAGGTACAGAAAATACATACTAAAGAACAGCACATTAACAAACGACACTTGTAAGAAATGCCACATAGCACC